>JAHWFP010206449.1:156347-170790 GCA_023313725.1 Lithobius niger | reverse complement strand
AAATTTTACACCTAGACCCTGACTGTCAAAGCTTGTCCGTGTTCCTTCTAGGTTTTGACTTTTAGATCCTTACTCTAAACATTTAACGTTCCGTTTTTGTTTATTAATTCGTGTTACTTTTAGAATTGCAGCTAAACTGTAAAACAGTGCAGTTGACGGTCAAAGCTGATAGTTTAACACAAGAGACCCTTGGCTCACCCGTAACTAATCTGGCTATCAACAATGGTAACAATAGAAACAAATCCTTTAATCTTCAGTCTATGTCTTGCAGCTGGCGTTTTCTAATTGGTATTGTTGCATAATAACAATGTTTAAAACAATGTAAAACAATCAATCTGCTGGTTTAGAGCTCCGTAACCCCTGAACCACTTGACCAATTAGAAACGGCCTTATGAAAAGGGCACATCTACAGAGCAATACCTGTAAAATGAGCTAAGCACCAGCTTTATAGGACAAATGGTTTGACCTGTAGAGAGGACAGACGAAAGTATCCCCAGAACAACAACAACAAGAAGCAGAACAAGAAGTTGTCTATTTGGCCCCCGTCTACATCTCGGGTTTGGCTGGACCGAATTTCAAAATTTTTGGACTGCAGACAGGCCTTGACTAGTCAAGGCTAGATTCCAAATTTGGTTTAAAGATGTTTACTTTTGACGGAGTTATAAGCTCTCAAAGTTGAGAGTTTAACACAGAGGTCCTAGGTCGACCCTTACTAACACTGGCTATCGCCAGTGTTAATAGCCAGTGTTAACAATAGAAACAAATCCTTTAATCTTCAGTCTTGCAGCTGGCGTTTGCTAATTAGCATTGTTGCATAATAACAATGTTTAAAACAATGTAAAACAATCAATCTGGTCGTTTAGAGCTCCATAACCCCAGAACCACTTAACCAATTAGAAAATGCCTTATGGAAAGGGCACATCTACAGAGCAATACCTGTAAAATGAGCTAAGAACCGGCTTCATAGGACAAATGGTTTGACCTGTAGAGAGGACAGACGAAAGGTACATCCCCAGAACAAGAACAAGAAGTTGTCTATTTGGCCCCTCTCTGTATCTCGGGTTTGGCTTGCCCGAATTTCACAATTTTTGGACTGCAGACAGGCCTTGACTAGTCAAGGCTAGATTCCAAATTTGGTTTAAAACTGTTTACTTTTGACGGAGTTATAAGCTCTCAAAGTTGAAAGTTTAACACCGAGATCCTAGGTCGACCATTACCTAATACCTGGAGTACCCCAATGATAGATCTCTTCGCCACGAGGCACAATGCCAAACTTCCCCTCTTCGTAAGCCCAGTCCCGGACGAGAGGGCAATTGCAATAGATGCCGTGACCTTCCCATGGGAGAATTTTTATGCCTATCTCGTCTCCCCCCCCCCCCCCCGTTCAAGCTACTACAGCAGATCCTGGAGAAGATCCAGCAATCAGACGGCCTCTTCCTGCTAATTGCTCTGAACTGGCCATCAGCAGCTTTGTTCCCGCTCCTTCTGAACCTGCAAATAGACGATCCAAGAAGCCTTCTTCTTGGTTCACGTAACAAAAAGGAACCAAGACCCACCAAAACTCCACACTCTACATCTGCACGGGTGGCTACTATCGTCAATATCCTCAGAAAGGCAGGCATTCATAAAGAGGAAGCGTCCAGAATCACAGCCCGTGCAATTAAAGCATCAACTAAATGAATCTACAACAGCCACTGGACAAGATGGTTTCATTGGTGTGACAGAAAGAAAGACAATCCTGTCAATCCCCCTATTGGCGAACTCTTGGGTTCTCAACACACTTTTTTTCCAAAGGACTAAAAGGCTCCACGATCCTCGTTTATTGCTCAGTGCTGCAGGAAGCTATCATCTACTTGATGACTAAGATTTCATCCCTAATCAAATTATTCTAAATGGAACGCCCAGCAACAAAACGAACCTTCCCAAACTGGGATATATCCATCGTCTTGATCACCCTTCTAAAAGATCCTTATGAACCAGTCCTCAACAGCCCATTGGTCATCCTAACCCGAAAGACCATCTTTCTCATAACCTTAGCTTCAAGTCTCCGATGTAGCAAGATCCAAGCACTCTCAGCCGAACCAGCATACTACGTATTCGCTCCCAACAATACCTACATTACACTAACACCAAAAGCTGCCTTCCGCGCCAAAATGCAACGACGCTGTGAATCAACCAAACCCATTGTCATTCTGGCTCTAACACACATCGTGGGACAAGAACCCGAACGTCACCTTTGCCCCGTCCGAGCACTTCGATTCTACATCTCAAGGTGAACCAATGAAGGCGTACGGAAAGGAATAACCCAACTTTTCCTACCCTACGAAAGAACCTTTGGGGAAACCTCTGCCGCTACCCTATCTAAATGGAATCGTGAGACAATTCAAGGCGCTTATGATGATTCCAACATCAACTGTAACGACGAGGGTATAAGGGTCACTGCACGAGTAAAGGGCACGCTCCACGTCCTGGGCATTCCACAACTCCATTCCAGTTTCGGACATCTTGACTGCAGCTTCATGACAAAACAGCTCCGTCTTCACAAGCCTTTACTTCAGAGAGATGACGGAGCAAGCCAACGGACTACATTGTCTGGGCCCCATCAACAACGGTCCTTTTCAGGGCCACCAATTACCACAAAAGATGCCAAAACTACTGTTCTCTGAATAAAGTGCAAAGTTGGTAAAACTTTTTTGGGGAACAGCCATCTTGTAACCCTAAGGAACCCGCCACCAGACTCTGACGAGATCTAACTGTTAATGCAAAAATTAACACGTTATAGTTTTTCAAGCAACAAGAAAGACAAGCCCAGCCGGCTGAAAATTGTTTCTTTTGCTGAAGAAACATAACTAAACCTGCCCTACCTCTCCTCTTGAGTCACCGCCTGACATAGTGAGAGGTAAAAATGATGGCCAACAAATGTACGAATGTGCTTAAATAAGAGAGGAGCTGCGCAGTCGGGTTACGATGCAAGCAATTACTGAGCACCGTTAAACCTCCAGGGAAACAGCATCGTTCCAGGAACTAATGCAAAAATTAGCAGGTTATATATTTTTCCAGCAAACGAAACAATTTTCAGCCAGCAAAATTGTCTTTTTTTCGGATTCATTCCACACTTGTCAGAAGTAAAACTGCAGGTTAGAATTTTGCAGGTCAGTCGACACTGGCCAGTGAAATGATTTAGTTTACTCGCTACTTTTCTATATCAATTCTCCAAAGAAGAACTTATTTCAGGCAGACATTTTAAACCCGCAATCTACATTTCCCAATTTTGAAACGGATCTGCACACAAATCTTTTTAGTAAACAGACTATCTTCTTACTTTAACTTTGTATTAGAAATACCAATATGTTCACGAGTTAAGTTTTATAAATGGAAGAAAAAATCTAAGCCAATTCTTTTCTTCTACATGACAATCCTGTCAAGTAGTTGCGATTGCCATTACCGACAATAAACTCATTTTAATTGCCAGTTGGCCAGCGAGGAGTGTTGACCTAAACCTCTAGTAACCTACAACCATTCCTCTATAAACTCACCAGATCGGTGATAGAACATGGGGTAACTCATCTTCTCCTTCAAAAGCTTCTGGATACTCCTGTTCCTAGAAGTAAGTAATCAAATCATGAATCAAGCCAGGCCCATATTCAGATTCCATAGCTAAACGACTGGGTACCCAACCCTTGTTCTTTGGCTGGTAATGTGAGACGTTACCCATTGCCCTGCCTTTCATCTCAGAATAATTTATGGACAACATTCAGTTTAAGTTATGATGGTAGGCAGGGTGTTTGCCAGTGGTGCTCAGGTTTGCCTCTTTTCCTACAAGAGACATGCACCTTATGCAAAAATAGGGCAAGTTTCAAAACAACAAATTTAGCTCATTTTGGCTCCACACAAATTTTATGGCTTCTGCTGACTTAATGGTCGAAAGTTTAAAAAAAAATGCTAAACCAATTTGACATTAGGTTTAAAAGAGCTGAAACTGCTGAACCTGTCCATGTAATGCTGTCAATCGCAGCAGGGTATGAACAGCATGACACGTCATAATACATGCTAGGAGTTAACAATGCATTTCTGTCACAACCTAATCAAATTTGCTACCACATGACAACGTTCAACTTATGTGATTTGCCTCATCATTTTAATTTGTAACCAAAATAAAGAAATTAAAATTCAACTCGAGCTGGCAAAAAACCTTCCTAAATCTACACACCAATGGATTTGCTAATTTAGCTATCATTACATACAAATTTCTATGGTATATGTATAGAGCAGTGACACGACGTAGTATTATTGTATATAACTCTATGCTGGAGCGTTAATGGGTTAGCTGCAAGGGGCACTGCAGAGAGAAACAGAAGGGCGTCATACTGAAGCCGATGCTGTGAAGAGTGATTTCTTAGACCTAAAATGCGCGATTTTTGTTGTTGGAGAAAACAACGTTATTTTAAGCCTAAGAAATCCGCTCTTCCGTTGTTTTTCCCTCCATTTTTATGTAGTGCACCTTGTAGGTATGCCCTCCAAAACCCATACTGGCGCCAATATGGCGGCAAATGTCACTGCTCTATAGTTCGTATAACAAAGATGCTGTCCATGTCAGTTAAACTCTGGATTAGGGTCTGAAACCAGTCCACCCAATACTATTCATTCCTGACGAGATATCTTTATATTTATCATAGAACTAACAGCAACTGTAAATTTAATTTTGCTATAAAGTAGAACAACAACAGAAAGTCTAATCTTTCGTCATGCAGAATAAAAAAAAATCTAATCTATGTCACAACAGAATTTTTAGATAATGTGATTTTTGTCGCATGCAAACACAAACAAAAAAAAAAGAAATCCAACCTTTGCTACATGCAGAACAAAAAACATGAAATTTGTCGACTACAAAACAAACCAAAAAAATCCTGATTTTTGTCACACACGGAACAATAACTTAATCTTGGTCCCTTGCTGAACAAACAATTTTAATCTTTGTCCCATGCAGAACTAACAATATCGTCTTAACATGCAAAACGACAAAATTTAATCTTTGCCGCATGCAGTACAAAATAAATCTTAAAAATCTTTGAAACATGCAGAACAAAAATCTAAATATTTATCACATATGCAGAAGAAACATATCTTTTCTTTATCACATGCTGAAAGAAAAATCTTTGTAACATTCGAAACAAAAACTTAATTTGTCACATGCAGAGAAAAAAATATTACCGTTATCAATGCAGAACAAATAATTAATGTGTCACAGGCAAAATGAAAAAAATCATCTCGATTCCATGCGGAGCAATTATGTAATTTGCGACAATCTATTTTTCTCATATATACATACATACCTCATCAAAATAAGCACTTCTAGGTAAATGGAGAGGCATGGAGTTGACTAGCTGATTTTCAAGTCCAGGTGTCAATGGACTAACATGCTTGAATTCCCGAGGTAAGTCAGAAGGCTCCGATAGTAATACAAAGATCCTTCCGATCAACGGCAAAAGCAGACCAAGAGGAATATTAGATGGTTGGACCTACAGAGACAAGGATTTCATTACGTTGCAGTGAAAATGACAACGTAATTAACTACTGAACTTTGGAATTTCGTATATATCCATGAAAATAGCTTAAATATCAATTACGTGCTTTCAGTGGCCCCAATTCAGCTATTGATATATCTTATTTTTCCTTCAAAATGGTAGCTTGATGCCAAAGTCGTCTGATAATGCGAAATAGATATTACGTATTGGAATAGACATTTGAAACAAAAAATATGCAGATCAGTTACATAAGTGAATTTACACAATTTAAACCTTAACTTTTTGTTCGAATTTTCTGCTGATATGTGAGGAGCCCTATTCAGTGGTGAATATTCAGTGATATTATATCTTTATTTCAGGACCTACAGAAACCATTCTTCATCATTAAACTGATAAGTGTCTCGAATATTATTAGATTAAGTAGTGTTAATCCAGAATAAGTTTTCGAACGCATCGTTTCAGTGTCATTTCCGAACCTTTAACCAATCAGAATGCTAGCAGACGACACTAACGCCAGGTTGGCATCCGCTGAGAAAGTTTGTTGATCGCGCTCTCTCTTGCGCGGGCCGTCCAAGGGGTTGGACGTAAATTTGACTTGCTCCACCAACATGTAGCAGACCCTTTTTTGAGGTTAGTTTTTAGCCTGCCGTTGCGTTGATTTCTCCAGACTGACTTCAAAATTCAAAGACCTAAGAAAATGTGAGTATAATCATCAAAGTTAGCTTATGAACTTAGTTTGGAAATTACAATTCTTCTTTTCGATTATTTTGAGACTATGTGAAATTGTGACGGATGGTATTTTTGGAAATGAAATACAGGGCTCGATAATAATCAAGTAAAGTTTGGTGTTTTTGTTAAAAGGATCGAACACAGTTGTGATATTTAAAGAAATTCGACGTTTTAGGTTCTCGTCTTCAGAGTTCCAAGGTTTGTACAATTAAATGTTTTGTTTGGGTTTGAAAATAAATGTTCGTAAAAAAAAAAAGTGTGGCCACATTGTTTCCTAATTGAACATAGTGCAAAATACACAGTCCGATAGTTTAATGAAAATTATTTAATTTGTGGGCTAGGCCTACCTTACAGTCTTTTAAGTTGTAGATTTTGTCGTGTAGTTTACGAGTATCTGAATTGGTAAAGGTGTCAATCGATTAAAAAGGTGTGAGCCTTCAGAAAAAGCATAATTTAAGTATTACTTTTAATCATTATTAATAATAAGTTACGCCCGATATCCTGACATAAAAGTAGGCTACACAGCACAAAAAATACAGCTTTACAGATAAACCATAAAACACTCGACTAGTAGTACAAAACATTCAGTCGTATCACGTTCAATTTGAGACGTCCAGAAGACGACTGATGGACGTCCGCAATACGACGTCCATTTGTGGTCAGAATACGACGTCCTTCCCTCGTCGTTTACAGCGTGGTAAAATGAAGTCGGGGGGAGAAAAACCAGTGAATAAAACGCTTTGATTGAAAACTAAACCAATGCTGGACCCGAACTATAATTTTATATTTACTATCTGAATTATAAAACCAATCGTTTTAAGTTTTAGTAATCAACTTCAATTAATTATTTAAAACCTGATAGGGCGCTCGTTTCCATACAAATTTTAATCGTGAATTAAGAAGACAAAATCTATGAAACAAACTACGATCCTGCCTCTTTAATACACGAGACTTGGAGATTGTGTTAAGGAGTACATCTAGTCTTCGTCCTCTAGGGTCTCTTCTAACTGATACGACAGCAAAATTACATTGGTAGAGCTACCACCAGATACAATCCGTATCCACTGTGGCCTTAGTTACTAAGCATCCCAGGAAAATTACTCAAAGTTGAAGTAAAACATTCAGAAATTTATAGAAGCATCCCATCTTGCAGGGTGGTTAACATAAAATAAATTCAGTAATTACTAACACAACAGCAACAACGCCGGTCTTCAAGTTTTGGGTTGGCGCCTCGAACAGGATGCTGACAAACACAACGGTTTTGCTTAAAAAAAAAACATCACAGTTAAATCAAGTCTTGACAAACTTTACAATTCCTGATGGGCTTTCGAGAGCAACCCTCTGCCGCATTTTTGGACGATTGCTAACTTTAACATTACCATCCCATCACTCTGCTAGGGAGGGGTCAGGACCTCTAGAGATGTTTGATAACCCAGTAAACAAATTAATGGAAGGCCCAAAAGTATAACATAATGGTCAACTACACACCCAGAAGGCTGCTGAACCAGTGTTCCTATCCGTGACTTACAATCAGGGCTTCCCTCTTCCACAGCTGGCCATGCGATCGAAGAAGCTGTGTTCCAGCGAACATATAGCTTAGCTTAGCATTGATGCACTCCCAGCCATAGCCATGCACAGAAGGAGAGAGGGACAATTGTACTAGGTAAATTCCATCGGAAATTCCATGATTCTTTTACATGCCACAATCGACATGAGCACGAGACATCACAAGGTCCTTCTTTTCCCGAATATGCCAGGGATGAGTGAACATATAGCGGTACGCTACAACGGCATTGGTATTAGACAACGCAGCATGGTAGCTATCTTTCTTTTATACAGGTCAGTGCTGTACCGAGACCTGGTATGAAGTGCGGACCACGAGCAATGCAACCGGGCCACTCAACGTTCAGCTTACAATTGAAACGAAGCTTCTTACTGGCCTAAAAGAGGTAACCTGGATCCCTTATCGGTTTAATCGCGTAATTGAAACGAAGCTTCTTACTGGCCTAGAAGAGGCAACTTGGATCCCTTATCGGTTTAATCGCGTTGAGTTTTTCGCACCATCCCTCTGCTCCTAACTCAGGGCACAACATGGCGGCAATCTCTAGCAATAATAATTTTAACTGTGTCTGCATTAAGTTAATATTAAGTGGATTTAAATTCAGAAGTGATCATCATGTTTTTCGCTTTCAAGCTTTAAGAATATGTGACTTTACAAGCATTTACACAAGTAAATACTGGAGAAATTTGACAAATAAACATTGGTCTATTTGTCGATAATGCTAATAAGTGTTCATAAAGAGCTACGACTGACTGCAAGTCATACATTCATAAATTATTACATAAAAGCCGGAAACTACTGTATCAATACATTAATAAACAAACACGTGAAAGTACCTTAAACACAAACCTGAAAGTGTTGAACACCGGGTTTCGGTGCCATTCGCCATCATGGGTGTTTACGATGATTGCTAACAACATCAAGGTGAATAAGATTGAAGTTTTTATTACACTAAAGTACCATTCGGCCTTTCCCAAACTTCATAAGAAAAGCAGGTCGTAAAAGGAGATCGTTACTTATATTTCCAACGTTACTATGTTAGGTTGGGGGAGAGGGGCATGAAGTGGTTCCCAGACAACACTAAAGACGAGGCTGTAAAACAGGAGTTAATAAAGAGTCAAAAGAGTGAATGATTTATGACCGCCTGAGCAACAGCGCAGTAGTGTTAATTGCCAACAATTAGTTACATAATAGCGATCGCCCTTACAACTGGGTGGATGTCTGGTACAGAGTCGAAGAAAGCAGTAAGCACTTTTGGGCACCTTTATGTCCGTAAGTTGTTATGGTAAGGCTGACATTAGTGCACCGACTGTTGTGTGTCGCATTTAGGATAAGCACTTCGTTAGGAGTAAACAAATGACCGCCAAGTCTGGGTCAGTGTACGTTTAATGGACGTCATTTTTTGACCCGACCTGATGTATTGGGAAGTCTGATAGATGTCAGGCGTTAGTAGGGTAAACGGTGACAAACGTTTGCCGTTCTACTCTTTTCATCTAAATAACTATTTTGTCGCTAAAGCCTACTAAACAATTTTATTTTAAAAGGAGTTAGAAACTTACGCATGAATTATTTAGTGGCCATCATGTGAAAAGTACTATGGCAAAAGGTTCGCCAATATTGGCACGAGAAATGAAGAAAATGAAAAAAATGCGAAAAGTGCTTAAATTGCATGATAAAATCATCAGTGCAGAAATCATCAGATCTGAAATTATTCTTTTTGCACTGTAAAATCTGAATATAAAATGGGGCTCAGAATTGAGACATGCAAGGAAAACAAGCCGAAATTGATGATCAAGTGAAATGTCCATACATACAACACCACAATGATGCCTACTTACCTTTTGTTCTATGGCAACTTGGGAAAGCCTTGCAGAACAGTGGTGCATGTCTTCCGGTGAATAGCGGAATTCAAATCCACCACGATAATGAGGAAGTTTTTCTTTAAGGATCTGTCTTACGATCACAATCAAGTCCTGGTAGGAGAAACCTTTAGGCAGCGGAACGTTTACTGGACAAACAAAGTCGTGACATTCATCGACCTGCAGTGCACTCATGTAGCTTACAATGCAAATCATGACGCTGTCCGTAGTCGATTCCTGGAAATACTTTGCATGTGGTTTTGTTGCAACGGCTACTTGGACTTTTGCCTCGCCGCTTGACTTAGGCATGGGCATGGGCATGGCATCGTTGTGTTCATCAGAGAAATCTGGACTGCACAGTTCACCTCTGCAAGGCAACATTGGCTTAGCCACAAGCCCAGGGCGGGTCTTGGGTTTAATGCCCATCTTCTGTGTGGGTGGCAAAGTTTCACTGAAGCACGGTCGTGGTGGATAACGACTGCCACTCATGGCGGTATTATTACAATATAAAGCTTTATGCAGGGCAGTGTTTTAACTTAAAATTTTGAAATCAAATGTTGGATTATGTCATTTTCTGCAAAAAAAAAAATATGAAAAACAGGCATACGATTTTAAAAGGGGCATCAAGCAACACAGGGTGTCCACCTGTATACCCCGATTATAAAAATTAATCATTTCCGCATTAATTAATGCAGGTCAATGCGGTTTGAACGGTCTTGTAGAAAAACTTGTTTTTAAGCGCTAATGCGAGTGCTGTAGCACTCTCCTCTTGTACAGACACATTATTGCAATTTTGAAGAAAAACATGTAGGCCTAGACAAAAGAATACCCTGATCATAAATATCAGTAGCTTCTTTTATTAACTAACGCAGGCCCATGCGGTTTAAGTAGGTGTGTAAAATAACTCAAAAAGTTTCTTGTAGGTGCAAATGCGAGCGCTGTAAGTACTGTCACGTCTCGTCACTGATCAGGGATGCCACCGCGGCGATTACGGCTGATGCAACCACTTCGAGCAAAGCGAGACGACGCCGACGGAGCGAGCGATGTGGCTAGTTTAATTTTAAAAATATAGGTGCAGGAAAAATTGTTTTTTTAATTCACTGTACTGATGTTCATTATCGTGTTGCATATCACGGAAACTTCATGTAAAAATTACGTCGTTCACCTTACAGTCACGACATGTGACATCACCCTACTTTACTGTACATGGCATCGTCTCGTACCGTCCAATATCACCACACTTTAGTATGGTGATATGAATATCACGCACTGTAAAGTGCGGTTATATTCCATATATCGCTGATCGTTTTTAGCATTGTGAAAGTTTGGACCATTCGATAATTAGTAAAAAATTAATGATATTTATGATCACGGTATTCTTTTGTTTAGGCATACAGAGTTTTGTATTGGTCTACATGTTTTTCTTCAAACCGCTATAATGCACCTGCAGGAGTGGTTCAGTGCTCGCATTAGCGCCTAAAAATATTATAAAAGACGGTTCAAACTGGTTGCATTGGCTAACGGATATTATTGATTTTTATATATGGGTGGGTATTCTTTTGTTGACATCCTGTATAATTACAGTTGAAGTGGTTCTAAACAGCAGTGTATTACGCATAATCCTTGACAGATATGACAGAATGAATTATATCAATTTCAAATAATTTTTAGAATGATGAGCCATTAGAAATTTGCACATTTGTGGCGCTAGATGGCATTTAAGGAAAACAGCAATGTGTAAAGGGCTTCGTCTTTTTTTTTTACAAAACCAGGTCTTGGACAAAATAGAATACGACATTTTGAAATTGGGAAATCATTTTAGTCTGTGGGAAAAATCTGTATTTTATATGCCTGACTGAAAAAAAAAAGGGTTCTGCAGTCAGTCAGTCCTTCTGTATATTAGATGACGCCATTGCTGGACCAGCCATAAGGGAGGGGTCACGAGGCAGTGACCCTCCCGGAAACGGACAAAAGGGGAACCAACATCACAAAAACAGCATTTTTTGGAGGACTCTTTACACTAGCACTATCACCGATTGAAAGTCGTACGAAATACAGTAGCGCCATCTAGCGGCAGTGATACTGTTAACCTTTACAACTTGCTTCCAGGTGCACGAGGTCGTACCTAATTTTCCCACGGTAATTAAGGAGGTCCGTGGCCGCTTGTTCGTTACGTTAAAAAGAAAATAGAAGAAGCCCATCCTCCGGACCAGTGTAATAGATATTATATTCTTATTATAAACGTGTGTATTTGTCTGTCTTGTATAGAGCAGTGACATTTGCCGCCATATTGGCACCAGCTTGGCACCAGTATGGGTTTTAGAGGGCATAACTACAAGCTGCACTACATAAAAATGGAGGGAAAAACAACGAAAGAGCGGATTTCTTAGGCTTAAAATAACGTTGTTTTCTCCAACAACAAAAATCGCGCGTTTTAGGTCCAAGAAATCCCTCTTAACACCATCGGCGTCAGTATGACGCCCTTCTGTTTCTCTCTGCAGTGCCCCTTGCAGCTAACCCATTAAGGCTCCAGCATAGAGTTATATACAATAATACTACGTCGTGTCACTGCTCTATATGTATGTTCATGCTTCATCAAAGTAAGGTTCTTTTAAAACAACAATTTTGTGCATACTGGCTAA
The DNA here is from genome assembly GCA_023313725.1 of Lithobius niger. Lineage (NCBI taxonomy): Eukaryota > Metazoa > Arthropoda > Chilopoda > Lithobiomorpha > Lithobiidae > Lithobius > Lithobius niger. The sequence goes on along the minus strand of JAHWFP010206449.1, from coordinate 158,474 downwards.
CAAACGCCGATATTTGTTCGCTTGGATCACTCACTCAGCGCATCACCCTTTACCACTGTAAAACTTTCTTCCCCCTTGTATTCTTGGTGTTCTTGCCTGCAGAAACAATGTGGCGCACCGAATTTCTATAACAGGCAATGTGAACAACTGCTTATTTCCAGTTTGGCATCGTCTCTCTTCATTCGAAGTTACTAATTGCCGATACCATATGAGTGGGAGGGTGAATTTTGTGTCGGGAGGGTGGGAGTTTCAGGACGTCACGTGTTTTTTTTTTAATTCAATGGACTGATGTTCATTGTCGCGTCATCACGGAAACTTCATCATGCAAAAATTATGTCGTTCACCCCTGATTGCTGTCTCGTGCCCCCCCCCCCCCCAAAAAAAAACCTGTACCTCTTTAATAAGGTTTAATGACTACATGTTTTGTCACTATTCGTTTTTTTAGTTTCATCCCAGACTGTCGTTTCCCGTTTGCTTTAAACTAAGATTTATGGAAAAAACCGAATCGATTCATTTTTGTTGGTTGATAATTCGCTTGCTGCATGTTTCTTGTGTTTATCGTGTTTGAAGAGAAAAACACATGTCCGAAATGTCTTACCACTGTAAAACCTTCTTGCCTGCAACGACAGCTTGGTGTCAGCGAATTTTTATAGTAGGCACTGTAAACAACTGCTTAGGAGATATCCGTCCTCTAGACGGATGTAATTAACGTGTAGTTGTGTCTGTCATGGGTATGTCCACGCTTCATCAACTCAAGTTTCTTTATTAATCATAATTTTGCGCATACTGGCTAACAAACGTTCGCTTCATGCACTCAATCAACTAATCTCCCTTACTACTGTAAAACCTTTTTACCCCTTGCCTTCTTGTCTGCAGTGACAGCGTGGTGCCACAGAATTTCTATAACATGCACTGTGAACCACTGATTAGTTCCAGTTTGGCGTCCTTCTTGACCTTTGCCTTCTTGGGAAAACTCGGAATATTTAATTTCTGTGAATAACTTATGTGTGTGGCCACAAGGCCTATTGCAATGAATAGGCCTGGGTGACCGAGTAGCCTACTTATCACTAGTAACAGCGTAACATGATTGGCAGGGGACGAAAGATGTTTATTAGAACACCAAGCGTTTAAATGGCAATTACATCCATTTTGACATGCATGTTTGACTTTTGGATCACTTACACAATAACTAAACACAAGAATTGCGGTAAGAATACGTTACGTACGTCCGATATAACAATTTAATTACTGCATCACCAAAACACGACACGGAAGTCGCCATTGTTTTGCTGGAACGCGCAGAAATTAATGCCGACAGACGGATCTCTTCGATTTCGACTCGCAGCCGATTGAGATAGCTGTATTGACTGTGAGGAGCTCAAGCGTCTGACGGCATTAGCTGCCCATTACACTGCCGTCCAGCTAAGGCCGTCAGACGCTTGAGCTCCTCACAGTCAATACAGCTATCTCAATCGGCTGCGAGGTGAAATCGACAAGTGACATCTGTCGGCATTAATTTCTGAGCGTTCCAGCAAAACAATGGCGATCTCTCTGCCGTGTTATGGTGATGCAGTAATTAAATTGTTATATCCGACGTAAGTAACGTATTCTTACCGCAATGCTTGTCCTTAGTTATTGTGTAAGTGATCCAAAAGTCAAACATGCATGTCACAATGGATGTAATTGCCCTTTAAATAGATATTGGCTAGCCAGCTGACGCATTCGTGGCCATTCACGGATGACGTCACTATGAGCATTAGTAAGTGACGACGCATTGTGGTCACATACATCACAATAACTATGAGTAATTGCTTATTTCCAGCACTGTTTAATCTGTTTAAACTGTTTAATCTACGCCTATGCTCTGCGGTTGGCTTTTGCTGATTGGCATCGTTGCCTAATAACAATGTGTAAAACAACTTAAAACAATGAAACTGACCATTCAGAACCCTGTAACTCTGGAATGGCACAACCAATTGTTGAAATATTGCGTTAAGGTGCAAATCTGCACCACGGTTGCTATCCATAGAGACCATCCGTGCCATCAAATACCAAATATTAACGAAGGAAATGCAGAAACAAACTTCACAAAAATTCGTCTCGGTAGGCTTTTAATATATAGAATGG
>JAHWFP010206449.1:130144-151347 GCA_023313725.1 Lithobius niger | reverse complement strand
AAAAAAACGTTTCCCCCGGATTTTGTGATGCGAAATGGCGTTAGGATGAAGAGTAGCGTCGGTTAGTATAAAAATTAAGTTTTTTTGCGTGGTGCCCCTAATCTAGATAATTACCCTTTTTTTTTTTTGAAATGTTGTCAGTTCTCATTAGCTACTCAGTAAGAATTTTGTTAGACAAGCCGAGTTAGGTTCAAATAACCCGTAGCTTCAACTTCCACCATTATTTTCGAGAAAAAATGCAGTAGAGAAAGAACTGCCATCATCATCCCACCTATATCACCCTTCGTATCGTCAAGAATTTATAGGGGCAAATTCTTGGTATCATTATTATAATCAGGAGCCGATGACGCGAGCCAATGTTCATTTTTTTTCCCCTATTATAACTTATTTATATTTGATACAGAGTAAAGAAGGCTTAATACTCACCAAGTCGAAACTATCTTTCGTAAAACTCTCAGCCTCGCGCAAAACTGCTAAATGATGTAACAATGATTAATTAGCACGGATCTTTTCCCACCATGGCCATACTCGTGATATGGCTGCCTGCATCACGTGACTTAAAGGGATATACCTCCCAGCGCCATTTTTCTCGATCCTCCACATCAAGTATGGTCCCAAAGGTCTATTTCCTTAACGTTAACCGTTAGTCAATCCCTTGGTAAAAAATCCGTTTTAAAATGTGGCGTCTAGGAGATTTTCTGTTGAATATAGGGGAACTTTATTTACGTTCATCCCAAACATATATGATGCTTTGCGCGCTTACAATAGCCATGGTGTTTCATCTGTGTGTGCATGTACTAATTTGCTAATAATTACCAAAAAAATCTACCAGATAAAAATTAAAATTAATTATTCCAATAGATCGCCGAAGCAATACTAGTCTAGAAAATTATAAATTGTGTTTTTAAAATACGAGAATCATTCTGGTTTGTGACGACACAATTAATGCGTTCACGCTGGCTTGTCTGTTAGGCGCAATGCAAACTGAGATAGTAGCTTCGTTTTTCGCTTCGAGCAACGAAGCTACTGTATCAGTTGACCTTGACTATGGTAAATGCGTGGATGCGATCGGCGTGTATAGCTGTTGTAAGACAGGCGTTAGGTTATAAGGCAGGCGGTATGTTGCTTTAATAGGATAATGCAGTCAAAGATAAAAGAGTGTCTTTTGTTATTGATCTAGACACAAGCTAGTGTGTCCCCGCCAAGTAACAATAGATCGTCCAATTGTAGACATCCGATTGTTAAAAGAATGATTGTTAATGATAAAGAGGTGGTTCATACACGGCGAAGTCCTCTCTCCAGCACAACTAAAACCAGGAACCAATGAAACGAAAATGTTCATTTGTTCCTGGTAAAACTATTAATTTCTCCGTTCCTATTCAATATATTTCGACCAAACTTCGCCAGACAGTAGATAAGTATGGAAGATATATTTATACCAACTTTTACGCATTTCCGTGTAACAGTAAAAGTATGGAGCCACACGTCAATTTGAAAACTGTTCACGACTTGTTGTTGTTGTTGTTGTTGTTGTTGTTGTTGTTGTTGTTGTTGTTGTTGTTGTTGTTGTTGTTGTTGTTGTTGTTGTTGTTGTGTGACACGGTTTCAGAAAAAAAACTACTGCACCTACCTAAAGTCTGATACATGATCTAAGCCAGAAATTTCCTTGGCCTTCATCCTCACAGAGACAACTTTTTCGATTGGTCGGGCCATTCCCAAGTTACGGGACCCTGAACGATCATTGTGATTGTTTTACATTGTTTTAACCATTATAATTAGGGAACAATGCCACTCAGCAAACGCCAGAGCCATTCTACATGCACTGGTTATGTCTTCGTTTGTCTAGTGTTGTGTACTGTATTACTTAGTTAGCAGCGGAGTGCATGGCTATGGGCCCTTTCTCCGAAATAAATCATTGAATCATTGTCTTTGCTAAAAAGTTGATTGTTAAAGGGTAAAATGAAAGAATTCGTGTTTCAGCTAAACGCATATACATTTAAACCAAACTAAGCTACGTTATTAATTTCGAGGTCGGCCTCGAAATTGGCAGGTAGAAACGATAAAATGGTGTATTTGTTTACTAGATGCAGGCTTTGAGTTGTTTCAAAGTGGCCAGCAACAATCGACTGCATGCATAAACCTTTGTAACGCGATGCCATAGCTTCAAAAAAAGTAACGGATTACAAACAAGTGTGCCGTAAAAGAAGGGGTTATACGATTGAAGTTTTACTTTACTTGGTAAAATGTACAATTGTACATGCATAAAAAATGATGGTTTATAATTGAAATAATCAAAGGTACAATTGAGAAAACTACATCTGTTGTGCTGTTGTGCTTTACCAATCATGTATTTAAAACGTAAAGCATAACAGCACTTAACCGGATGCAATTTTCTCAATTGTACATTTGATTATTTCAATTAAAAAATCATCATTTTTTATCCGTATACATTTTAACAAGTAAAGTAAAACTTCAATCATATAACCCCCTTTTTTTACGGCACACTTGACGTTTTTGTTTGTAATGTATCTGTTAACTGTAAGCAACTAAAAGCGCTTTACCATGTGGAGGATAAATCCCAATGAGACCAAAATCTTTCAAATTGTTGAAAATGTAAACGAAAGGGTCAGTGCTAATGAAAAACTATAAGTTAAAGGATAAGTGTCAACCATTCATAAAGAGAAAGATGCGCCAATACCTTTGTTTTTATGGTCTAGACACACGCAAAGTGTGTCGCGGCCAAGTAACAATAGATCGTCGACATCCAGTTGTTAAAAGATTGACTGTTGATGATAAAAAAAAAAAGTGGCTTCACCGAAGTTAGGCAGCATTGGTCCTGATTGATACTTCCACCACATGGGAATCCGGGTGCTGCAGACATAGAGCGTTAGGGTTTCATCAGACAGATGACAGGAAGCGCTTCACGCTAGCTACAAAACCCTTTGAACTCTTTTAGTGGCCTCACTAGTAGACATGTGGCTGTTAACTGTAAACAACTAAAAGCATACTTTGTCATGTTGAGGATAAATCCCGATGTAGCCAAAATCTTTCAAATTGTGGAAAATGTGAGGGGAAGGTGCAGGGATAAAGAAACAATAAAGGTTAAAGGATGAGTGTCCGCCATTCATAGAGAAAAATTATGCGTCAATAGCGTTGTTTTCATGATACTGTCTACCTAGTTAGTAACTAGTAACGTTTGTTTAATGTTAAATCCCATAGACTCATTGCTCATGGCTAGTGAACAATTGGGAAGGCCTACACAGCTGAAAGTTTACACACTAATGCATGGTGATCTGAACATTGTTCGTTTGTTGATTTGGGACCTTTAGGGGTCAGGATAAATGCGTGGGACGGTTCTGAAATTCCCAACCAAGGAATTTAAATTCCGTTTCTTTTTAATACAAAAACCAAAGATTTCAAGCAACAAAGGCTTGGACAATCAACCCTGAGATTTATTGTAACAACCTGGACGAACTAAAAGCTGAGCCATACACAGTTTAGGTACACTCGATTATATTGTGAAACAGAAACGATGTTGCTTATGAATCTGTATAATGTGAAGCTGAATAATGTTCCTGATGATGACGATGGTCGTTATCCTTCCAAAGCTGGGAGAAACTCCAAGCTGCATACCCAAAAAACCGCCACATCACCCCCTCCCAAGATCAATCACCTCCACAGAATATTCTTTCTCCACCTCACCCCATTACCCTCCTCCCACCATGCCAAGAGCCACTGAATAGCGCGCTTCCACCCATCTCTTCCCACTCCTCCTGTAATTCACCAATCCCCAATATTCCACAAGACATGCTCCGGGGTTTCTTCCCTGCAAACCCCAAACATCGCATCCTCATCCACCCCTCCTTTGTGGCACACCATCCAGTCACGTATTCATACATCTACGCACCTTCGGATCCTCCGGCAACCCTCTAAACTCTATCAAATCCCACCTTCGCCACCGCCTCCCTCACTCCAAAACTAGACAACCCAGCTATCTTCCCATTCAGCACCTCGCCAGCTGTGAATCGGTAAGCCCCCAACCGCTCACCTGACCAGCTCATATTGATACCGTTCGAGCTGTCTCCAGTAATCCCCCTCAAACACCAAAACCCCTGTGACAAACATTGCCCCAGGCATATTTACCTCCTTCCAGAAAATCCTCAGAACCTCATATCTATTGCACCCCCACATTGCCACCTTTTTCACCATACCTTTCACCCTACCCACCTTGCTCCTCACTTTCTTCACTATCAGTTCCCAGAAATTCTTCTTTACATTTTACATACAGCCTCACTTATAATTAATCATAGTCTCATAACCTCCTCACTTCACCTTCCCATCCTACCTTGCATCCTTCCCTCCCCAGACACCATGAACCCCCAACTTTTTCCCATTGAAGGTCACCTTCATCTCAAATCCCCCCCCCCCCCCCCCCACCTCCTCAGTCTGACAACACACCAAGCAGAACTTCTAATTCCTCCATTTTCCCGTCCATCATTCCTAAACGTCAGGGCACCAATCCGAGTCTCTTCTCTCCCACCCATTCCCCACACGAAGCCCCTCCACAAATCGGCCAGCCTCCGTTCCAACCCCCGAAGATAAATCACAAACCACAACAGCAGGGACAGCAGACAACTCACCGACCCAGTCTCCACCCCTTGTGGGTAAAAGTGTGCCAGGGATCAGGAGAGGGTGAAGGTACACTATAAATGCCAGAGAGGTGAAGACTGGTGCAGGGGATGATGCTGTTTGTATGTCAGGTACGGGGTGGGGGTTCTGTTGAAGAGGGGTGTAGGCCTTAATGTGAGTATTGGGAGAGATGCTTTGTCACGGGGGTGGGAAAGAACCAGGGAGAGTGGAGTGGGTGACTGCAAGGAAAGAAGGAGTGAGAGTTTTGTATGAAGAGGATGATTATGATGGTTAGGTTGCGGGAGGTCAGATGAGCGGTGAAAGAGGTGATTGAGGTGATGTATTATCGTGTAGAGGAATTGGAAATTGTAGGGTGCAGGAGTGAGGGCAGCGGGAAGGGTTTGCATGAATGGTTTGGAGAGGGAAGAAAGGTTTGTGGAGGTTTGTGCTGGGATAAAGATGTAGTGGAGAAGGGACTGCATGTGGTTTGTGAAGGGGCTGGAAGCGACCATGATGGATGTTAAGAGGGTATGGAGGAAGTAGAATGTTGGTATGTTTGATTCCTGGAGGGGGTAGAGGGGAGAGCACTCGACTGGAGGATATTAAAAGCTTTAACACATGATTGTTAAGTAGGATGTCGGGTGGAAATTAAACACTAGGGGGTGTGGGCAGGGAAAAATGGAGCACAGATGGTGTATAACATACACCGGAAGCAGCTGGGAGAGTTAGCAGGCAGATACGAAAGGTTGTGGGGGTGTCTTTTTTGGAGGAGAAGTGAAAGGGGGAAGGTAGAAGGGAAGTGGGGAGATTTGAGGTCATCAGAGGAATCGCTCCAGGGGATGGGAAAGGAGGAGGACCAGACTAGGGAAAGGGGGAAGAGAAGGATGTGGACAGGGTGCTTTATTAACCTGAAAGACGGGAAAATGGGAGGAACTTAGGAGAGGGTGGAAGAGGGGGTTTTGACATGGTAAAAGTTGCTGAGTCTCGCCTCAAGGATGAGGAGGAGCCCCCTGTCTGGTAGGGTTGGGAAGTAGTAGGAGGAAAGTAGACAAAGGAAGGGGTATTGGGGTTTTCTTTAGGAGGGTTGCTATGTGGCTGGGATGGAGTAGAGGTGAAAGAAGAGAATACCTCTGGGTGATGGGGAGGACTGAGGGTAGAAAAGTTGTGGTTGGGGGTCGTATATCTGGAGTTGGAGGGAAGAAGAAAAAGTGAAATCCTGGATAGGATGGAATGGGAATTGGGGACACTTCAGGGGAAAGGGTACCAACTCCTCATATCTGGGTTATGAAGTAAAACAAGTACTATAGCGATGTAAGATACTCATCTTTGGGAAATTTAATGCGGAGTGGGCTGAGTGGGGGGGGGGGGGGGGGAGGAGGAAGTGGATAACCAGAACGGGAGAGGTTAGCTGAAAGGAGTAGATTGATCATAAAAGGGAGGCATGCGAGATGGTTGCTACGAAGATTGGTGAATTCAATCAGAAACTGGAAAAGGAGATTGCCAGTGGGGGAAGGAAGGCTAGGGAAAAGCTCTGAAGATTTGTGAAGGATTAAGGTCAGGAAGCAGGAAGGAATTGGGGCTGTGGGAGAGAGTACAGATGGATTAGAGGAGATGGAGGGTGATAGCGCAGCCCTGATGGATTTTCTGAGGGGGTTATGTGGTGACAGTGAAGTTGGGGAATGGGGAGAGGAAGGAGCGCAAGGAAGCTGGGGAGGAACGGGGAAGGTCCGTGCTTTCATGGTTGGGAAGTTTGAGGGGGCCTTTCCCTTATCAGGAAGTGAAAAGCGGGGAGAATGGGCTGGTGTGGGAGCTCTGAGGGTGATGGGGGTTAAAGGGAAAAAGAGGTTAATGAGGGAGATGAATGGGATTGTTGAAGGGAGAGGATGCCTGAGGGCTGGAAACAGGTGAGAAGCCATTGGGTATTCAAGGGGAAGGATAAGGATAGGGGGAGAGGGCATTGAGATAAGGCTGGTCACGATAATGAGTGTGGTCTACAAGCCCACGCTCGTGATCACGACCGGCCTATAATGCTCGGTATTGGGGAGGGGGGGGCCAGCTGAGGATGGAGCTTGAGGAGAGGTGACTGTTGGGGATGTGCAGAATGGGTTGAGGAAGGGGAGGCAACTCAAAGATAAGTTTTCATGGTATCTCAGCTATAGGAAGGAAAGGATGGAGAGCAGGAGTCTTTGCATGGCCTTATAGGATGTTGCTAAGGAATGTGATGGGGTGAGGTGGAACCTACTGTGGAGAGAGCTAAGAACTTTTGGGTAGGCGAAGGGTTTATTAGGATGCTTAGGAGGATGGGATATATAAGGCCTCTTGGCATGGGGTGGAGACTATGTGGCTGGGGTGTCTCTTCCCCATTTCCACAGAGTCCACTCCCTGAGCCATCTTCATGGTTCTAGTGTTCTTTTCTCGTTCCAGAACTTCTTCACCTCCTTCCTCTACCTGGGTACACCCCTATACTCCTCCATCTCCTCTCTTCCCCTAGTGCAACCAGAAGATACGTCATACATCTCCTCCACTGCAAGTCTTCTCTACACTCTGAATCACTTCTCTTCTTTTACCTCCTCACAACCAAGTTAAACCAAGTTTAACATTTCATTTTTCTTTTCCTTCCACCACTCCTTCCTTTCCTCCTTCCACTGAGACTCCTCTTCCTTGTCCCTGGCCTTTTTTTCTTCCTATTCCTTCCTCATCTCGCTCCTCCATTCATTCCACTCAATTCTCTACTCCTCCCTTCAGTTATCCTGCTCCCCACCTCCCTCTCCTTCTTTCTTCCTCCGCCTTCTCCTCACTCAACTTTACCAGGGGTGCCTTTGAAAACTGACCTAAGTAACTCAGGTTGCGAAGAAACGCATTGTTGGATGTACTAATTGTGTAGGTCGTGCGAGATGTCGCGTCATAATTCCCTGATCTAGCTTGATCTTAGACGATTGCCCGTACGTATGGCATTCAAATTACGCTCCAGGCAGTAACCTAAATAACCGAACCAACCATGGTCTCTGAGCTTGGTTCCTGAGGGTAACTGGGGGGACAGGGGGCTAACATTGCAAACGAATCGACTGTCGACCAATCAGGATCGAGAAAGAAACAAGGGAGGGGGGCGTTGCATTTATTTACATTAATTCGCTGTGGCATGTGGATGAGTTTATGTTGCGTTCGGTGCAGAGTGGCAGAAGGTTCGGTGTTATATAATTCTATAAATAAGCTTCAGGAATTAGTCATTAAATCTTCAACCTTCACGATTCTGATTGGTCGACAGTCGATTCGTTTGCAGCGTTAGCCCCCCCTCCCCCCCCCTCGCCGTTACCCTCAGGAACCAAGCCTAGCGACCATGGTTGGTTCGGTTGTTTAGGGTACTGCCTGAAGCGTAATTGGAATGCCATATGTACAGGCAATCGATTGAGATAAAGCTAGATCAGGGGATTATGACGCGACATCTCGCACGACCTACACAATTAGTACATGCAACAGCGTGTTTCTTCGCAACCTGAGTTAGGACGCATTTATGCATCGACTCGCCTTTGCATTCTCGCAGCTAGAATTTAATCGCGATGGCAAAGTTGTCGTTGCCATGTTAACAACGCTACCTGGATTAGCTAAATCCGACATCGTGTGAGTAAACGCTTTAGGTTTTGTAATCTGTGACAATCAGATAAAGAATTCCTCCTGATGAAATTTTTTTCAGTCGCATCTGAACTCACAGTGTTGACTGTTTTTGTTGCCAGTCGACAGAGCTAAAACCGCCGCCATGTTGGAATTTCAGATGATTTCTAGCATCTAGCTGCGAGAATGTAAGGCCGAGTCATTGCGTAAATGCGCCCTTACTTAGGTCAGTTTTCAAATGAACCCCAAGAGAAACCTGAGTAACTCACTTGGAGGCAATTTTCGAAGGCACCCCAAGTTTTCCGGTGAACGAAAAGTACCGAATTGCCGAATAGACCCTTTGTTTAGTTTGGAGACGATGACCTTGTGTGGCGAGCTCGGAGCGGAATTCGAAACACGTACAATATTTACTGCTTTCATGCTGCTTTCATTCGCCACGCTTTTTGAAACGAGTTATGACATGACAAAATAATGGAACAGTTTTTTATGTCAAGCAATGGTATGGGACGAACTGGAACTAAATCCAAAAATAATAGAAGCTGTCAAAAAAGGTAAACATCTTGCCGGGTGGTGATTTAGTGAGCTCTTTCATTTACGTTAGCATACTGTTTTTAGCGGGAAGATTCTGGCAGCGAACCTTCCGGCTTCGCGCAATAATTTTAGAATTTTGATCAATCCGATGAACGAGCCCCTCCAGGGGGAAAGCGATCCCTCTTTAAAACAACAGCAGTGTTCATTTTTTTTTTTTACCGATATTGTACATCATGCGGAGTTAGGGCACAAGTCTACTTCACGCATATGGTCTAAATTTTCAGAAAAAAAAACTTACCTTAAATTGGCTGGAAAGGCACTACAAACTGATCCCAGAAACGTGTTAAACCATGTTTTAACTGATCCCATGTTTTAACTGATCTCATGGTTGTAGGAGGAGGAAGCCGCAGCAGGCTCGAGGCAGACGACGCCGCGCAGTTAAGCACCACAAGTGAAACGCCAAACCCCAACCAGTTCATTACAAGTGAAACACCAAACAGAAGCCGGTACCTGCCTTTCCTAACCGACAATAACAACAAAACCACACGCAACTGACAATAACTACCTGCTTATCTTAAAGTGGCACTATCACCGATTAAAATGCGAACGAAAATACCGTGGCGCCATCTAGCGACACTGATATTGTTAACCTTTATAGCTTGCTCGCAGGTGCACGAGGTTGAACCAAATTTTCACTCAATAATTAAGGAGGTCGTGGCTTGTTTGTTTCGTTAAAAGAAATGCCGTTATGCATTCCTTCGCTTGGTGCAAGCAAACGCTAGATGGTCCTACACAGCGCTGGATGTTGTCAGAATTCGTCTGCTTTCAATCAGTGATAGTGCCACTTTAACTGTTTACGAAAAAACTATATAAGCTTCCCTGCTCCGCAAGGCCCCCGAGCGAGCGCAAACACCGTATAAATGTACGGATTGCGGAGCTACAAATTGACCGATTTAAGTCGTTTTAACACATTTCCGCGCTTTAAAACAGACTGTTCCTGGATGTAGGAAGGTGCTGGAGCCATTTGGAATCAATTTCAGAAGAATATCGGGTATGGGTATAGTCTAGACTTTAGCCGGAGGTAGTGAGCTAATCTATAACCTGGACTGAATTCGAACGGTCGAAAGGCTGTAGGTAGAGATTGGTTTAAATTACAAACCTAAACTCAACTGAAACTCGTTTCCTGTGGGAAAATACAACCCGCGTAGTGAATTGAGCCAAGCAGCTGACCTAACCTAAGCTATGACAACATCAGAATCATACAGTTTGTACTCGGATTAGCAATCATCATTAAAGTGGCAGTATCACTGATTGCTAGTTGGCAGAATCTGGCAACATCTAGCACTTGCTTGCATCAAGCGAAGGAATTCACAATGTCGTTCTTTTTACAAAAGAGAGAAGCTACGAGCTTTCTTAATTATTGAGTGAAAATTGGGTACATCCTTTTGCTCCTGGGTGCAAGCTGTACAGGTTAACAATATCACTGCCTCTACATGGTTCCAGGATATTTGCGAATGGTTTTCAATTGGTGATATTGCCACTTTAAGACCACTGTTTTGTGTAGAACAGCTTGGAAGCAAAGGAAAGGGCATCCAATTGCAAGAAAGTTTGATAGTGGTAGACAAGATTAACAGTGTTCCATGCGTAGAAAGTTAAAAATAACTTCTTTCCTGGTATAACACTGCTCACCTCGTGACAGCTTCCAAGCCATTTGAGGGCCAAAGTATGATTTAATCCAACACCGTATAAGCATACATCCATTCACTCTGCCTGTCAGCTACCAACTACACAGTATTCAGGCGCAAACGACACCAGAGCGCCACCCTAGTGGCGGAGCATTGTTACACCTCGCCTCCTCCCTTCAATGCAGGCACACGTGTTACAGTAGGTATGCAAACTACAAGATTGCTACAAAGATTCGAGGGTCTTGAAGGGTTTGAATTCGTAATTTGCCTATAAATGAACTGTTAAACAACTGTTGAAGATAATCATCAACTGGGCAATCTGAAGGTAAAGATATCCACAATACACTCGTTCAACATTAGATAACTTAACATATCATTCATTCCGTACACCTAGATCTCACAAAAATATGTACGTAGCTGTCAACAAGCTCTAATGGCTTTCCATACCATGCTCTCCAAAAATTACTGTTAAACTCTCAGTTATTTACAGCTTCTTCAAACAACATTACTATTTTCAGTTACCCGACTGTTTACTGCTTACTATGTACACCACTACTTTAGTGTGTACGACTTATAGCTGTTTCAGACCGCCACGACAAACGCAATGAACGGCGGCGACCAACAGTGCTCAAAACAACCCCCTGTCACACCAGCACGACCGACCAACGAACAACCAACAACGGACCAATCAACGCTGCAGAATGAGTAGAGCTAGCACGCTTACTTTTCAAAATTGAGTTACATGGCGACGCCGTGCCTAAACGACCCATCATACTGTTATTCTCTGTTTTATTTAATAAATTATACCGCTATTGCATACAGCACAATTTTTTTAGCTGTTCTCAACAACTATCTCGTTGCAGAGATGTTCATGTAAGCAACGAGCATTAATCGAAGCTTCGAAGTGTTCTCCGCCACCATATTGCATTTCGCCGATCGTGTTGGTCTGTTGGTGGGTGACGTCAGTCAGCAACGCTAAAATTGAAAAGTTGTGTTTGCTACGATCGACAGCGAACGACTGCGTATGACTGCATGAGGGGTTGGTTGTTATAGCGACTGTCGGTTGTAACTTAGCGGTTGTACATATCATCGCGGTGTGAATGGGCTATTACTATTTACAGGGTCACTTTGACTACAGTATAACCTCGTTAATAAGAACTCTGATAAGAAGAATTCCCGCTTAATAAGAACTTTTTTCAAGATTTTGGTTGGTCAGCTACTCATTCAGCACTAAATATATACGGCTATAACGAACTCTGTTAATACGAATGTATGGATAAGACGAACAAATATTTACAATTCCAGCTTATTTTTTACGAATTTGCTGTTCGTAACAGTTTCTTCCCTCCCCCCCTCCCCCCTCGAATTTCGTTTCATTCTACGCAAAACATCGATCGCTAGTCGACTCCACATTGGGAAGTGAAAGATTTTTGTCCGTTTGTGCAACCGCGAAGGTCAAGGACGAACGCAGTATACAGTATACACAGCAAAATAATGCAGCCTCTGCAGGTAGGCTGCATTTTTTAAAAGTGGCAGCCCAATTTCTCTCATCCGTTTAATAAGAACTATGGTTAATAAGAGCATTTTTAGCTGTCCCCTTAAAGTTCGTATTAAAGAGGTTTTACTGTATTTCAAATCTCTACCGTCCAAAAATTAAACTAATGTTTCAGTTCTTCATGACAAATTTGATTTACTAGACTGCTAAATGCAATCTTCCTAAAGGCACATTCTGTAGGCTATTAAAATTTATAACCAAATTTGCATCACTGCAATTTCTCCTAATGCTGCCTCGAATTCATTAGGCTACGTTAAATCAGTACAAAATTATGCTTTAAGATCTACTGCTCCTCGGTTGTTACCAAGAATTTGTTTATCAACATCAAAAACACACCATGTGACTTCATTTTTTAACTTGAGGCAAACTAGTCTGAACTGGTCTTTGCTCTGAACCAACTCTCCACAAGCTGTTTAGCTTATTAAACTTCATGTTAACTGTACTGGCTCACAATCACATTTCTAGAAAATAAAAACGTCATGATTTCGACATTACTTAGTCATCACTTGTCTTCGTTGCACTTCACTTGGCTTTACACATGAGATGAAAGGTTTCCACTAGTAAATTCCACCATCCAACACGCATTAGGCTATAAAAACAGTTGGTGAGTGACATCCGGTATGTTTCGCTTTGTTATTGGTAAAGTTCCCTTCCAACAATGACTGAAAACTAAAGGTGCCAATTTGTGCCACCTTTAAGGTCTATTGGGAGTGCTGTTCGTAAGGCTGTCCTTAAGGCTGTTAAGCAATTTATGTCTATTTATAGTCCTTAAGGCTGTAACAGCGCACTCTACACTCAACCCAAGAAAACAGCGTTGCCTCGCAAGGCTTGTACAACACTGATGATTTATGCGTTCAAAAATATCAGTTCTTGACTGGGAAATATGTTTCTTGATGGGGAAAATCTCTGCAAAATTTTAATTTTTATAATGTTTTGGGAAAGAATTTTCACCTTTTGGAATAATTTTATTGTTTGTTCGTTTTCATATTCTTTAAACCTGTTTTTCAGCCAAACTGGCCAGCTATGGCAGTGTTCTTATGGCATCAGTTGGCGAACTAGTAAGACTGACGAGGCTCTCAGTTAAAGAAGTGATTAGCCTAAGAAAAGTTGTTTCCAAGGCAGTAAGAAAACAGCCGTCTGTCACAGGTAAGTCATTTTACTTGGTAGATGACCAAAATTACGTTTGTACAGGACCTTGATCAGCATTCGTACATGGCCTTGAATTCTTTGAAAGCCGAAAATTCAGCTTGAGAAAGCTTGAGAATTGCAGTTTTTATTGTTGGGGCCTCAAAATGGCCTCCAATTTTGTGAGTGTACTAGCCTACTCTGTTTGGCATGAGCTAATGCCAACAGTAATATTAATGTAGGTACAAAATTAAATAAATGAATAGAAATAATTCGTCAGCAGAATTCATGGCTTCTGTGAACGATGCTCCCCTCAGTTTGGACTGGAGACAAGAAAGAAAGAGGTGCCGTGCAGTGCAAGCAATTTTTGCCGGAAGGGGCAGCTGAGAAAGCTGTCCCACTGGTTGTTAGGTGCTATATTCGTCATTGTCTACTGTAAACTAAGAGCACACTGGTGCCAACAATGACATCTAGTAAAATACTGGAATTTAAAGAGGTAAGTTTGAGTCTAGCCTACTGTGAAAAGAGCCTTAAAATTGGTTGTAAGCTTGCCTTACAAAAAGCCTTAAAAATAGTTTTGTCTGTTATGTACAAACCCTGTTTGATAGTGCTTGAATCAAACTTTTATTTTAAGTTTGGACGGCCTCGAAGGCATGGAATTTGATTATATTTTGTTTTTGGGGGTGTCCAAAAAAAATGAGCCCAATTAATTTGAGAAAAAATCTTGCATCGGGAAAGAAAATACTGTAAGTGACCGTCGTTTCAAGCTCACGCTAATTCAATGTTCACTCTCTGTTGTTGTACAGTGAATTTTCAACAAACAAAAAGCCCACTGTTACTAAAACTACGGGCCCCAACACGTTTGTCTTCTTCAGGCCTTTTCTTAATGCTAGGTCTACTCTCACATTTGTTTTCCTTCGTGGCTGCGTAGGTATGAACCTTCTGTACAACCACTGTTTTGATAACAGTGTTTCACTAGTAGTAAATTAGCGTAAACACATTTTCGTGCAAATGTTATATTTGTTAATGAGGTGATACTTCCTAGTTCCCACAAATAATAGGGTTTAACCATACACCTTCGTAATTTGCAGGATATTGTTTAATAGCTAATACAGTTGCTGTAATTTAGTATTTGGGTTCAAAATAGAACTAATTAATTTCATATCCCCATTGCAAAGTTAATGTGATGCAAGGGTTGTAGGAAAAAATCATTAAATTTTTCGTCAATACGAAAAAGAGATAAAACGTAACAGAGGAATGTAACAGAAGAGAATTTCAACAGAAACTGCAAACTAGTGAATAGAAATAATGTATCAGGTGAATCCATTTCTTCTGTAGCGATTCTCCCCTCGTATTGGAGTGGAGACAGAAAGATATAAATGCATTGCATCAATTTTTACCATTTTGGGCAGCTGAGCAAGTGCTGTTCCACAAAATACCGACAACCGGCGTCTACAGTGGTATGAAAACGACATAATAATAAGGGAAAAACACACACGACCACCACGGAGAAAAACCACAAAGTTCGCTTGAATTTTCGGTGAAGTTCACCACCCGTTCACCTTCATCAGAAGTATCACAACAAAACAAAAAACGTCCGAAAACTACATAATGAAAGTTCGGAATTCCAGAAATTTAAAAGCACTTATAAATTTCTGGAATTCCGAACTTTCATTATGTAGTTTTCGGACGTTTTTTGTTTTGTTGTGATACTTCTGATGAAGGTGAATGGGTGGTGAACTTCACCGATAGTTCAAGCGAACTTTGTGGTTTTTTTGCGTGGTGGTCGTGTGTGTTTTTCCCTTATTATTATGCTGTTCCACGGGTTGTAGTTGCTGTATTTCTCATTCCGCCTTGTCCATTGGTGGAAGAGAGGATGTCATGTCTGACATTGTTTACGATGGTTTAGCTTCCTACTGCAAACTAAGAACACATTGGTGCCAACAATAACCTTTGGCAAAAGATTGGATTTAAAAGGTAATTTTGATAGTATAATGTGCAAAGAGACTTGAAATTGATATAAGTTAGCCTCGAAAAAGTCTTGAAAATGGTTTGGTCTGTATGTACGAACCCTGTGATTGTCTCTTGTATCATTCGAGCACACCAGTATCTTCGTGTTTCCCCAGTCAATCTCATGCTCTGTGCTCATGCAATTTAAAACATGGGCACAATTTTGGAATATGTATCATTTTTCCGGTGTGGAAAAAAGTTTTAAAAAAAAGTGCCATTTTTTAAGTATGCAAAAATGTGAAAAAGAATGAAGCTGATAATATGTCAGCAAATGTTCAAACTTTCCCAAGCCTTACCACTCTATTCAAAGCAAAGTGAAGCAAAATATTAGAGTATTGTTATAAGATAGAATACAAGGTACTGATCTTGGGGCTTTTGGAATAATAATAAGCTTATAAACCAAGCTAATAATAATAATAAGCCAATAAGCTTGGAGCTTTTTAAAGGCCTAGGTGGCAGATGTTAAGTGGTAGGTACCACCATTATGACAGTTGTGAAGAGAGGAAACCCTCGTGCAACAGGCGAGAAACAACCGGAGAAAAACCCGAACATATACACTTCCCTTCACCAGGATCGAACCCGGGTCTGTAAGAAGCCAGAGATGTACAGCGGGGACCAAGAGACCTATCGAATCTGGTGCACCAGTGCTCGCAGCTGCCTGTGCACTTAAACTGCACAAACAGCTAGGATCTTCAATGGTTAAAAGCGAGGCATTGCATCATTTACTTAGATTTTAGTTTTGTATGCCAAACAGTTATTTTGCCTTCCTTCCAGTCAACTAATCGTGAAGTGCATATTTGTCCCTGGTCAAAATGTGTAATTTCCACCCCTGTTTTTCAATTAAAAGTGTTATTTTCTTTTTCAGCACTTCAGCTGCAACAGACGTCGCCTAAATCATGGCCCTCTGACAATGCCAAGCTGACGACAGGCTGCAAGATTTTAGACAGAGTTTTAAGAGGTGGACTGCTCCTCCAGAGAGTTACAGAAGTAGCTGGCGAGAGTGCAAGCGGCAAAACTCAGTTTTGTCTTCAGTTAGCATTAACTGCGCAACTTCCTCAGCAGTACGGCGGGATTAATACAAGTAAGTCCTCCTATATCTGCTGCTAAAAAAAAAAAATACAGGGTGGTCCATAAAAAACTGACGACCCGAAATTTTCTTAGTCCTATTTTTCTAGTTAGCACGCCTCAGAACTAGAAGAGGGCAGAAATCTTCCCGTTTTCATTAGCTTTGATTTCTGTCCTCTCCTTGTTCTGAGGCGTGCTAACTAGAAAAGTTGGACTTGAAAAATTCTGGGTCGTCAGTTTTTTGTGGCCTGCCCTGTCTTAATGCAAAACTATTTATGAAGACATTGTGTAAAACATGATGGATTTACATATATCTTTACCCGGTAATTTATGATTATTTTGATAAATTGTCCACTCTGTTAGGATAAGGAAAAGCTAGTTTTACTCTCAAATTGTCATGGATCCAACAGTCCATATCCTCAGTTACCTCGGCTGAGGGTTCCACTGTCAACAGTTCATCAGAAGGCAGAAAAAACATTTAAACAGCCAACTCGATGTGATGAACGGTGCGAGCCGCTGTGACGAAGACCGTCAGGATGTGGATTGTTGGATCTATGAAAGTTTACAAGTAAACTACCTTTTATCTATTGAAAGTGTGAAAAATGTATCAAAGTAGTCATCCTGTAAAACAATAATCTCTTTTGTAACCATGCAGGTACAGGTCGTCTAATCCCTACTTTTTTCGTGCCTTTTTTTAATTTTCTATTTTGGTCACATTTTTGGACGATTGGTTCCCTACATTTTTGTAGGGAGAAATGGGGAAAAAGAGATTTGGCATAACAGAAATATTTCTTCTTAATATTTCTCTCTTATTAAATAATGGCATCGATGTCGGCGTCTTGTCTTCAGGGAAGAAAGCGTTCCCCCTCCCCCCAAACAATAATTGCAGTGAAGAGCCACTCCGTATGTCATCCCCCTGTAGACAACTCTGCACCTGCTTGCTAGGTTTTGTGCTGATACAAAATTTATTCATTGAAATGTTTGCAAGATTTGACATCTGTTTATCCATTTAATGTCCATAGCAGCCTTGCAGCTTCTGAACTAATTGAAATGACAGAAAATCTTAAGAGACCGAGGGGAGGGAGGGATGTCCTAATGCCCACTGTGCATTTGAGGGTCACTGGAGAAAGTGAACAACAACAGACCAGTGGTCAGTATCCAAGTGAATGCACATTTGAATCATCACCAACTGTTACATAATAATAAGACTTAAAAAAAATTCCATTCATGAAAGGATTAAAGGTACATTCTGCCTGCCTTATAACAGCCACATGTTACCATCGCGACATTTCGCGAGACTCGGATTAGTAATACAAGGTCTACTGAGATAGTAGCTGCATTCCTCGCAGCGAGGAGTGCAGCTGCTATCTCTGTTGGCCTTGGGCGTAGCATGAACACAAAAATTGTGTCATCACAAACCAGAAAAATTTTCGTATTTTAATATCACACTTCATAATATTTTAGGGTAGAATCTTATAATTTATCTTTGGCGATCTATTGGCATAAATAATTTTAATTAGTTTTTTAGATTTTTGATCTCATGGCAATTATTAACAAACAATTAAAAATTAGTACATGCACACACACACACACACAGGTGGTTATTGTAAGCGTGCAAAGGATCATATAATCGCAGGATGCTATTAAATTAGTTCCCAATATTTAACAGAAAATCTTGTAGACGCCATATTTTAAAACGGGTTTTTAGCAAGGGATTGGCTAACGGTAAGTAAATAGAACTTCAGGGCGATACTTGAAGTGGAGGATCGAGAAAAATGGCGTTGGGAGGAATGAACCTTTATTTCGCAAAAAAAAAACCTAATACAGTATTCATAAAACGTCCACCAATTTTGAAATATGCCTTAATCTTCTGCTTGAACCTTTCTTTTAGCTCCTTACAAAATATTTGACTTTTAAAAAAATAAATGTGAAATAAAATATAATGCCCAGTCATTTCAACGTCGTCTTCTAACTCAACGTGTGTATTTGTGGGATGAGATCTAAGCTACACTCTCTAGCAAGAAATTATAGGGTTAAACGTGAAAGCAACAATTCTCACCGAACTCTGAAAATGTAGGCTAGTTGCGTACCTCAATATTTCGCCCTTGTATTCCTCAGAAGGTGTAGTTAAGATTATGATCAGAGAATGAAAGCTTTTACCTTAAGCTTTTGTAATGCTCCAATCCCTGCAGCCAGGATTGGGTTGCGTTCCTAACTTCCTATTGTATAGTAAATAATAATGACCCTTTCACCTGAGCCACACTGCCGAGCAGATGACTCATGAGACAGGTATGGGGTTGGGCACTGACATAGTTTTAGGTAGAAGTGTAATTCTGAATTGGCCGTGTTCTTGTGAAGCCCGTTCAATAGGGAAGGGTTAACTGCTGGTGCATCAAAGAATCTGGCTCTCCAATAAAAGGCGAGCCCATTTGCTATTGCGGCATTCCGACTTAAGCGTGGCCCCAAGGAAGCAGTCATCCGGCTTGGGCACCCAATTAATTACATGCAAGGAACGGAATCAACAACGTGTGGACCCAATTCAGGCTATTGGGACTAGACAGACAAGCCAAGGCTAATGGACTAAATCTGTGCCGGATTGCAGTCCTGGTAACTACAAGTGTGATAATCAGTATTACCCAATATTATGGCTTAGCTTCAGATAAGTAGTCCTTAATTAGGATAGAAGAAGGTTATACATTAGGTAGCTACTTACTCGCATGTATGACAGTATTCTATAGGAACCCCTAGTCTATAGGAAGTTGAAGGCCTATTCTGCAACAAATGTGTTTATAACGTCTGCCTAATTACCTTTATTTACCAGCACATTACACTTTCATATTCTCATCATCAAGTTTAACTACACCTCCTTAGGAAGTTCAATAGTAACAGGACACACTATTGAGATATGCAACTATATTTTAGCAGTTGGATGAGAATTGTTGATTTCATTTTTATCATGTTTACACCCCAGTGAGATATGTGTATATTTAATT
Source organism: Lithobius niger (assembly GCA_023313725.1). Lineage (NCBI taxonomy): Eukaryota > Metazoa > Arthropoda > Chilopoda > Lithobiomorpha > Lithobiidae > Lithobius > Lithobius niger. The sequence continues at coordinate 132,145 of JAHWFP010206449.1, read as the reverse complement.
CAGAGTAAATAAATTGAAAACAAATTCTTGCTTCTATGCTATCTTGAATTTCCTTTATTGAAGAAAACTATTTGTAAATAATCCAGTGAGAACTAAATCTAGTTAGCTGCTTTCTCAGTGAACTATCTCAGATCAACCAGTGAGCTATTTCAGTCTGCATTTCAAGTAGTAGCATCTAGATGAAAGCAATGTGACTTGAGTGACTGGTTAGTGAAAACCAATTTACATGCAGTTACAGGGTCAAAATAAAAAGAAGCCTCGTCCCTCATCAATTTTTTTCCCCACGAACCGTTTATTTTTCTTTGCTTTTGCTAATTTTTAGATACTTTGTTTAAAAAAAAAACTTACTGTTCATACTTTTGATGTTCAAAATACCTTTTTCTAGTTGCCGATTAGAAAATATCCACTACCTGTAAATTTTTGCATTCATTTCCTGCAATGCTGTTTTTCCTGGAGGTTTTAAACTCTTTAGATACACCTAGCCTCGCAACCCATCTGCGCATGAGCGAGCACAGACCCTCCTTAAATGCTGTTGCGGCGTTAGCCAGTCATCTCTTTGGCTGCTTCAGTTGGCATCGCTATTTCCCATCATCATCTCTTTCATCTGAAAGACCTCTGTGTCTTCTCGACCCTCTCTCCGAAGATCCTTGCCATGAACCCGCAAGACCATTGTTCGTTGTACACCCGAAAGACCTAAAAGATCCGATGAATCTTCTTTTTCCGTACCTGGGCTTCGACTTTCTTTCTTCATTTCCTTTTACCATGGCCTGCTCATCCCGAAAGACCGTTTGACCCGTCTGATTCTTCTGCTTTCTCGTCATGGATGTCTCCTCCCTACACCAAAGACCCGTTGCCATCCCGAAAGACTGAAAGACTCGTCGACCTGAAGGACCCAAAAGATCTGACTGACCATAAGTCTTGCAATCTCTTTCAAGACTGTGTCACGTCGGTAATTCTGTTTGCTCCCTGCCAGGCTCCTCGGCCCTCTCTTTTGGCTTGCCCTTTCTTTTGCCGACTTTGCATCGTTGCCACAGCCCTTGCTGCCGACTTGTCGACGATCTCCGTTTTCTGATGCCCCCCCATCGATCTCCGACCTTTTCCCGTTTCTTGCCATCTTCTGTCTGGCATTGCTCTTCTAAGGCAGTCTGACGGCCGCCCTTTTTCGATTCAAAAGCTCTCCCTTCCCGGGCTTCTCGACTCTGCCGAACCTTCATCGCTGCAGCTGCCGCTCACTACTAACCCCACTGTTCGTCTTGGACCGCCGGTTGATAACCGCTGCACTCGCGCTTTTTCCCGGTGTGTTACTTCTTTGGTGAGAACCTCTGCTTCGTTCGCTTGTTTCTTCGGCTCACCTTTCTCTTTCACTTGTTTAACTTGGCACCGAAACGCAAAGGCAGATTGTCAGCTCCTGCTTCTGCCATTAGAGGATGGGACCCCTTACAGGCTTATACACCCGACGTTTGTACCTGTGCTGCAATTGTTTCTGGAAGGAAACGTTGTGATGCTTGTCAGTCTCACTGCAATTGTGATTACAACCTGGACCCTTGCAAGATCTGTTTAAGCATTCCACCTAAGAATTGGCCTTTGATTTCCGTGAAAATAAAATAGCCAATCAACGTTCCTAACAAATGAAAAAGAAGAAAGAGAAAGACCGCCTCCTCGCATTTTCCTCTTACACAGTTCAGGCCAATGACATTTCCACTCCCAAACCGGCACGGACTAATCCCGCTGAAACTCCCGCATCAGCTTTGTTGTCGTGTACCACTTGTTCCTCCTTTTCCTTTTCTTCGGCTGAACCAACTTCTCAACCCTGAAAACTGGCGATCACTCCCACAGTTCAACCCTCCTCTTCAACGGCAACCTCTTCCACCGCCATTTTAGCCATTTCGGCGTTGAATTCGTCAAAACCTCCTGCACCAGATCCTTCTGCCCCGGGGGGGGGCGGGGGCGCGCGTCAAAATCGAAGTTTGCTCTTAAGCCTCCTATCAAGAGAAAATTGTC
>JAHWFP010206449.1:0-129744 GCA_023313725.1 Lithobius niger | reverse complement strand
TCGGCGTTGAATTCGTCAAAACCTCCTGCACCAGATCCTTCTGCCCCCTCCCCCCCCCCCCCCCCCCATCAAAATCGAAGTTTGCTCTTAAGCCTCCTATCAAGAGAAAATTGTCTTCACCATCTTCTGCGAGAGTGGCCCTGCCCCACTGGTGCTGCCTTGCTACGTTCAGCCCAACCCTCCTCTGCCCGCAACTGCCGCTCCTAACATTCCTGCAATCGCTTCAGCAGTTCCCATTCTTCCAGCTCCGTCAACCTTTGGTCTTGACCTGGACTCGTCTCCGGCTAAAACACCATCGTCATTTCCTGACTACAGCAACATCGTCGAAAAGCCAAAAATGCCTCGAGTTCACCCATATCGCAGCTCGTTTTGTTGGTCGACTCGACAACAAGCTTTCCCATGCTAAAGCTAAAGCTTCAGCCCTTAAACTGGACATTGCAAATCTAATTTCACCTCGCCGCTACCCAAATCTGGAGCTCTAGGCAGAGGACCACCACTCCCTTTTGCTTCCCGACAACCATTCAAGATCCTCAGCTTCCAAATCGTAAAATGACTACCATCAAACCCCTTCCCACGACATCATCATCTTCAACGCAATCGTTTCAGACCATTCCAACCACCACGTCCCTTGATCCAACTCTTCCGCCTATTCACAAGCATTCCAAAAAATCTCCAGGGAAAAACAGGGCCGCTCCGATCCTCAACCTCACCAGAATGATCCACTCTGAAATTGAAAAAATGGATTCGCTGTCACAACTAATCGTCTCACTCCCACCCGACCTCTTAGAGGTCCACCAGTTCCTAGTATTCCCCTCTCTTCCCACCCTTCCATTAAATTGGGGAATAATTAAACTCAACCACTTCCCATTTATATTTTCAGACCATTCATCTAACCCTCCAAAAACTGCAACCCTCTTTGGAAAATTCACATTCACAAGGAATGTAATTTGCCTTAAGGAAAAAAAACTTCACCAGGGACACAATTTACTCCAAATTCCAAAAACCCATCGTGGACATTGAAGTCTACCACAACTCACAGCAACATCTTCTTCCTAACACCATTTGAATCTTAATTCATCACCAATGTGTGCCCTTCTGGCTGGAAATCATGTCTTTCCATGGGTCTTTATCATCAAAACCCATATCCCACGGATGTACTGTAGGCTAGTCATAATCCTCGCCATCTTTTTAGGTAAGCTTACTCCTAAGTTCCCCCACCTTTCCCCCACCTGAGCCATCTGGCTTCACTTCGCCGAAACGTCCTCCCCATTGCAGATAGCCTCAGTGCATAAAATTTGTGGAGTTTCTCTCTCCAGGGAATACCAGCTCGCAACCCTTGGGGACTCGTCATGTGGTGCCCGCCGCCATAAATGATGAGGTCAACTGTAAATGCAAAAATTTACAGGTAGTGATATTTTCAAAATGACAACTAGAAAGCCCAATTTTTCCGGGGAAGTCAAAATTGGTTTCTGTTGCCTAACGCGAAAATATACACTACCTGTGCCAACCCAACCTTCCTTCTTGAGTCACCACCATTTAAGGAGGCTCTATGCTTGCACATGCGCAGATGGGTTACTAGGCTGGGCGGAACTAAAGAATTTAAATCCGCCAGGGAAAATGGCATTGCAGGAATTGAATGGAAAAATTTACAGGTAGTGTGTATTTTCGTTTTAGGCAATAGAAGCCAATGTTGACCTGACCAATGATCTCCCAGGAAAAATTTAGCGTATTCCTATTTTTTCTTCTAAAACCTGTTGCAAACCCACGTGCTAGTGCTTCTTCACCCCATGCCAAAAAAAAAATAAGAAAAAATGTCCCGCTATTGTGCAATTCATTACTTATTTTTTTTTTAAGTGGTCTATGAATGCACATTTTTTTCCATTTTTCTGTATCTGCTTAACCTGTTCCTAAATAATCTTTTATTTCAGCTAAATTCTTTTCCCTGTTCAGACTACAGTACCTTGTAAAAATGCCACCCTTCAACGGATTTATTTAGCTTTATGGTGTGACTAAATTTGTTTGGGGGTGGGGTCTGGATCCATTGCCCTGCCTCCATCCCTACCCCACTGAATATAAGAATTGAATATCTTATAACCCCATGGCAGAATCATCGCGACGTACGTCGCAGACAGTTGAAGGCCGCCGCAGACACATTTTGGCCAAATTTGGCCGTTTTGTCAATTTTTGACTGATTTTTACATTCCAATACACCATTTTAATCATCTCGACGAGACCTGTCCATTGGTGGAATAGCCAGATCAATAGGATGAAGCACTGAAATGTTATTCCATAAAAACCAATAAACATGTGAGTAACCATATGATAAAAACAGATTAGCTGTAGACAAATTTTTTCTGACCATTGGTGTCGCAGAAAGTTCTGCCTCTGGGTCCTATAATGGCTTAGTTTGACTGCATCGGTTATTAAGCTGTTTCGAATCGAACAAACCATACCAAATGGGCCGAACAGAGGGTGCTATTTGGTCTTTGGCTTTTCAAAAGCAAAATACGTAACCAAACTTACTTTTACTTCTAATTGACCTATTTTAATGTTTAAATACGCCGTTTAAATCATAAGTTCTAGGAATCATAAGTTCCTAGCTCTAACCATTCAGAAGTCATGAGAAAAATTGTAACAGTGGAGGAGGTTTCTTTATGCCCACACCAAGTTTCCACATCTGTGCATTTACAAGTCCTGGTGAACATACCTGCATTTGTTAAGAAACTTATACTTTGATAAATATATGAATCTTTGTGAACCGAGTGGTTAAAAATTTTATTTTAAAGGTTGTTGGTTGGTTACACTTTTGTTCTGTTGAGAAAGGTTCGGTGTTCGGATCATTTAAGGTTTGTTACGTTTGGTTTGGTTCGACTAAAAACATCATTACCAGTACTATGAAACATTTGAATAATTTTAAAACTACAATCTTCTTCCATCATCGCACAATTTCATTGGTTTGGTTCGGCTGAAAAATTTGTGTTCAGTACAGCCTTAGTTAGAATATCGGCTTCGGTTTTAGCTTCAGATGTTAAAAAATCAGAATTTCTACTGTGTTTTGTGACTAATGCTGGTAGTCAATTTCGGATGCAAAATTTAACCATCAGACCGCCAGATATTTGAATTGAGTACATTGGAACAAGCATGTTGCACATGGAGTCTTGCCATAAGAAAACTGGGTTTTGGTTATGGTGAAACTTTGGTTAGCGTTCCAGTTCAGTTATATTTTTTCTGAGAAAATAGAAATTGTGGTTAGGCTCACAAGCATGTTTTCTTGTTTTTTTTTTAATTCACTGACAAGCTAACATGATATTTTGAGCGAATATAATACAAATTTGCTTTGAAAATTTAAACTGTTGGCCTAATTTATATTTAACGTTTCGATTTAATGCTTTACAAATGCTAAATAGGTGGTGGCCTAACTGAAAAGTGTAGAATGTAACCATGCTTGGTTGACAATTTGTTGTCGACCTGAACATTCTTTTCTCCCTCCCTCCACCACCCCCATTCTCCCATGGTCACAAACAAGCATCACCGTGGCCACAGTTTAAGACAAAGACTACTACTGCCAACGAGTAGGAAAAAATCACTCGATCCAGAATGGTTGAAAGTTGTAAGTTGGTCGAAAGCATGTTTTGTACTTTGAGTAAGAAATTTGGTATGATGGGGATACGAACTCGAGCCATGCATTCATCAATAGTGACAGGAAAAAGAAAAACAAAGAATGCAAGCAAGCACGTGTGGTCTGACATGCACAAGCATGCAACTATCTTGAAATCATGTGAAATTTAAAGGACTTGACAATTAAAATCTTCTGGTCTTCTGTAAACGATTGTTTAAAGAAACAGCAGATTTGCCAATTTTACGTAACACTCCTCAGTAAGTGTGAAAATATTATTAATTTATTGAATTGCGTTGATGACTTTATTAAACCCAGATTAAAAAAAAATGACTTAACCCTTTACTTCACGGACATTTACGAGAATTTTGATCCCCATTTCCTCGTGAAAATTACCAGTTTCTCCACAATTGTGCATCACAGTTGAAAATAAGCTGTAACTATTTCAACTGTTCGCAAGTGTTTATTTTTAATTCTAAAACATCCAGGCAGCTTCAATACCATGACTTAAAAAAATGTAATAAACTGCTTAATAATTACGTCTTAGTAATTTAAGTGCGAGATACACGAAACGCGTAAAAATGCGTATGTGAGTGAATCCTGCAGAGGCGTAGAAAAGCATATATGTGAAGGAAAGGGTTAAACAAAGATTTTTAAAAAGCGTCCGTTTTAGATAAACAATTAAAAAATTAGCTTTTGCAATTTGCATAGCAGTTGTTGCTACACACAATTTATTTTGCCAAAATTCTAGCCCTGCTGCACACGTTAAATGTAGAGTAGCATAATTCTTCGGAAATTTTATATTCACGTGACGCTCTCTTTGAATATGTACATGAATGGCGATTGTCAGTGGCAATCTACTTAACATACAGCAATTGACCTTTGATAAGTACCACCATATGGGAAAGGGACCTTACTGAGTTTTTTTCTCAGCAGAGGGAGTAAAGGGCAGTTGTGTGTAATTTAAAACATGATCTTCATTTACTTGTATAAGAAATTCAGTTTTTTGTTTTTTTTAATATTTTGCAGGTGTTGCATATATATGTACCGAAGATGCTTTTCCAGTTCGACGTTTGCAGCAGTTGATCGTTTCTTTTAAGAAGCGTGACTATGGTAGAAACGTGCCTATTAATTTAGGTGACAACATCTTTATTGAGCATGTTGCAGACTTTGTAAGTTACATTCTTCAACTCGATTAGTCAAGTTTGGAAACTTAGTTTGTGAAAAAAGTTGCAAGCTGTCCCAATACAGTAGCCGGCAAATACCTCCCAATGGACACAATCTAGTAACCTTCTATTTCATAGTACTTTGCCCTGTAAGTCCTTAACCGTCCTGGTAACTATGGCATCAAGTTACGGAAGATTTCGTGAGCAGTTATAACTAAGGACATGTAATTTCTGCGATAATACTATGTCCGATTTTGCGGTGAGTTTTGTTGCGATGAAGGTGCAATTTTGCGTTGAAGTATATGGCGGCTGAATTCGATAATGGCATCTCCTTAGCTCATACATTGACAAAATTCATGATAACCAAAATTCCAACAGAGCCCTAAAATATGACTGCGCATTTGCAACTCAACTTTGTAACGTAAATATGCATCACGTACGTGGCTGATGATGATCGACTACTCACTTACGACAATACAGTGCCAACAGTATCTTGTTTAATTAGTGCAGTGTTTCGTTCCAGTAGCTAGTTGTCAATTATACTGGCTTGGTTTCCATTAAATTTATTTCATAAAAAATATAACCATTTTGTGGTAAATGTTGCACTATTTTTGGAAATTTGTAGCATTTTGCCACATTTACTGAACTTGCGACATTGAAATGGGTGTTTTTGCTTCAGTTAGTGATGTTTACCTAGCACTTCAAGAATAATTTTTATAACTCATTTAGGGAAAATGCGATTTCGCAAAATCGCTAAAATTACACGTCCTTAGTCGCTAAAATAACTCGTCTGATGTGCCCAACAACGAATATTTATATTCGGAATTTCGTAAAGACATCTAGTAAAAAAGAAATAGTTAGAAACTAGAAGGTTCAGTAAAGAAGATAATATTTGTTATTGTCAACTCATTCAACTATTTCATCAATAATAATAGGAATTTTCAAATTTTCAATCCTGGGTTTGGAATTTGGATCTTATTCAGGCGAAAGATTCTGTGTGAAAGTTATGAATGCAGCAGAGGCCATTTTTTAGATTCACATATATCGTGGGTCAGAGCCTCTTAGCTAAGAGGTTAGGATATTGTTTGTAAAATAGCCAAACTAGTATTCGGACTAAGCCTGTGAGGAGCTAAATGAAGGACGTCTAAAGAAGACTAAAATTTGGGGACAATGCAGTCGCGAGCAAAGGCGCTACCCCTTTTATTACTTCTCATCATGTGGCTTTAAACCATGTGCACAGCATAATTAATCGGAAAAACGAAGCATATGCCAAAATTTCATAAACAAAGATACTGTATAACACTACATTGGCTAATTTACAACAGTCCAATACTGCAGGAGATGGAATACACAACCGACTATCTTCTTTAGGCAACGCTCACTGTTTTTTCTTGTCTACTTCGCCTGTGGAATTCGAATTCCGCGGTTGTTGGACATGGCCTCCAAAATTTGTTGGACCGTCATCGCGGCCTCCGATATTAGTTGCGTTGGTTCTCCATCTCCTTCTTAAATCGTCTCTCAGCTCATTTCGGAGCAGGAACGGGATAGCTGAGTTGGATGGTTCCTGGATATTCATCAGCAAGGCCTTCTCTCGGACGTGGTGTTGAATAACCAGGGATTCAAGGCCTCTCAGGTGTGTCTTTGTTGAGTTGGACACTATTATGTGTGAAGTTTACATGTTGTGAACTGCGATGCCGTTTATTTTCAGTTTGTTTTTTGTATCACCCATATGTTTTTTTACTCTTGTTTTCATGCTGTTTCTCGTCTCGCCAATATAGACGGCCTCGCATTCACTACATGGGACATGTTCAGGGCTCGAAATGTCCAGAAAAAAGTGTGTAGCATAATTGCGATGCAAAATAAAAGTATGCGTAGCAATCGCAAAATAATGGTTAGCAGTTTTCATGCAGCATAATTATTTTTCTTAGCAGGCAAAAGGGTGTTTTCGTTTTAATTGATGGTCCAGATCGAACAAGAGAATATGATTGTGCGACATATAAATTGCATCATTTTTTTTTAATACTTAAATATTCTGACGCATCGTTCAATTTCATTCTTTGTACATGGTATAATAAATAATTTAACTTCTGTAGGGATTGGAATTAAGAATTTTATGGAACACAATGAATGTTCTAGTGTAAATAGGCTAGGCCTACTGCAAAAGGATTTTTTAACATAGTTATAGTTCGCCATGATGTTGCGTCGCTAAACTGCTACGCAAATTTCAATTTTGTATCGCAAATGTCTAAAATTGTGGTACAAACTGCGATGCAATACCGCTCATTTCGAGCCCTGATGTTACACGCCTTCTCTTGTGTTCACAACTTTCTGAACACCAAAGAAGGCGTGTACCATGACCCATGTGGTGAATGTGAGGCCAGTTACATTGGCGAGACGAGAAAAGGCGTGAAAACAAGAGTAAAGCAGCATATGGGATGGGTGAATACAGGGGGCTACGGAAACCGGCAGATTCAAAATCCGACAGTGAGCAGATATGTACCCAGAGTTAAAAACCAACCTTTAAAACGCCTGAAGAAGAACTATACAATTAGGAAGACTGTGTTGGTGTATTATGTTTGAAAGTGAGCGGATATGGAGGTAAATGACAATTTTAGAGTTTTCATTAGTTTCACAGTAATGGAGTGAATGAGGGTTTTCATGTTGTAGGCTATTATTTCAAAAGAAATTGTTTAAATGTTCATATTGTTATCGTACACAGTGGTAGCAGTAAGCCAAAAAGCTGCAGTAACAGCAATTATCGTTAGACTTTTAACATTAATTGCAGAACAACATCATAAAATAATGTTTAGTGAATTAAAACTTTGTGCTGTTTTGGGAGAAATTTATAGGTCAGTTAATTGTTTAGCAACATAGAAAAACGTTTTCACGTAGATTTTCATTTAAATGGATAACCAGTTTAGCACTTGTCTTCAACCAAAATATTGTTCTTTAACACAGTTATTAGGAATAGCCTTCTGTATTGTGGTTGGGGGGAGGGGGGGGGGCGTATGGGGTCGTAGCCATGTAAGGTAACGCATTTTAAAGAAATCGGCGTTAATTTGAAACGTTCTCCAGCAAATCAGAGCTCCAATTTTGGTAGGAAATTTCATTTCATTTTTTTTTCCAAAATATTATTTCGAAACAAGGGCCTCCTGTAGTGCATGTGTGTGAGGGATTTTTTTTTTTGGGGGGGGGGGGGGGGCAGTCCAGTTCAAATTCCTGAAGCTAGCTTATTTTTAAAGAAATGGCGTGAATTTGAAAGGTTTTCCAGCAACTAAAGGATTGTTTACATTGAAGTGTACAATTCATGGTTTATGAAAATACTCGAACTTCAATAATGACTCACTTAATTTACGCTGCTACAAATTTTCGAGTCATTAAACATCCGTTGTTATGTTTTCAAATGCCGACTATCTTCATCTGGCTTGCTGAGTTCTGAACGACCGATCCGATGCAGTCGAGTGTCCAGCACGCAGGAAGCCATATGAAGATAGTCAGCGTTTGAACACATAACAACGGGTATTTAAAGACTATCGAAAATTTGTAGCAACGTAAATTAGTTGCGAGTCATTATTGCAGTTCGAGTATTTTCATAAATCATGAGTTTTCCTGCAACTTACAATAATACAATTTTCATACGAGTTTGTTTCAAATTTGAATTGTGCTCTTGTCCCAAACTGTTCGGAGAATAGGGGTTCCATCCACTGTAATTCTCTTGATATATATAGCGAGTTAGTATTTTTTTTTTAACAGGATGCTATGAAAATTTGCGTATGCCGACAATTACCGGCTCTTATCAACAGTCGTGGGGTTGGCTTGGTAATCATCGATTCCGTAGCTGCCATCTTTCGTAGCGACTACAATCAGCAACAGTCTTTTCGTCGCTCACAGGATGTACAGTGGTTGGGAAAGGAGTTGCGTCATTTGTGTTCGGATTTTGGAGTGACAGTAGTATGTGTAAATCAGGTGAGTGTGCGTTGCATAGCTTTCCTGGAATCTATGGGCTTGGCTATGTTACATAATAAGTTAAAGAAAGACAAATCTTGGCAGTTGCTGTTAACGTGTGACCATACTACATGCCATGTAGTGCTCTTTTCTAACCTGTGCATGACGACATTGCCAAGTAGAGACAAGGAGACAAACAATCGTGATGCCGTTACGTGCTGTGTTTGTGCCGGTAAACCACAGGCGCCATGCTCACCCCCTTGAAAAAGTCAAGACATTTAAGTTTTTAATTGTTAACAACACTGCTATGTTCAATATTTACAATGTATTTTCATGATCACTCCGATTTTGTAGAATGAATGAAATAATATACACTGGAAGCAACTTGGTTCCATTGCCAACAGAAAATATATACTGTATTTACCCAGGCAGAAATGCCGGGCTCTTAGCATATTTGAGCAGAAGACATTTTTATCTGGAGGTAAAAAAGTCACTAATGCGTACTGCACACTCGTAACAGTATTTGGATCAGTATCACTAGTCATTTCTAGAGGTATTTCATTCTTCAAAGGTCTACTCCGACTGATCGAAACTGAGCAGACCTTGCACTGATGCGAGTTTCTGTTGAATTGACTTCATAAACCTGACTTATTGACTTTAAGACTTAACTCATTCATCCCTTCCCAAACAAGACTGGCTGGTCGTCCAGTACAGTAATTGCACTTAGGCTTTCTGATTGATGATTATGAATGCTGTTTAAGATAATCACACCCAGAGACTTGGCCACTTGCCCCAACTGTGTTCACAAAGTGATAATGGTAGCCTCAGATTTGATATCTGAAAAATACTTTCTGTATCTCTTTGCTGGTGATAAGGTAAGATCACAAACAAAATCAATTTCAAAAGCATGTTCAATGCCTTTTAAGGTAGCAACAATATTCTGTTTAGAACTTTTAATGAAACTAACAGTCATATTGTTTTCCGAGGCTTCAGAGCTAAAGTCCTGAGTTAAGTCTTCATTGCAAGTGAATAAAGTTTGATTTTGGTACCTGTCAGACATTGTTGTTATAGCATTGCTTCCTCCGACATTTTTTTTTTTTTTATCTCCGTCCTCGAGTCCTTGGGGATCATGATGTAGATTTACTTGTCAGATATTTTTTGCCTGTCAACAAATTATACACTCTTCTTTTCTCCTTCCATTATTTATTTATTTTGAATAGGTTACTGACGTTATCCAGCAGAACAGTACTACAGCTCAGAGGCGTGTCATTCCGTCATTAGGCTTAATGTGGGCAAACCTTGTGACGACAAGGCTAATGCTGTCTCGGACTAACCATGTGTTATCGATGCCTCCTAACCATCATCGTATAGTGGAAGGGAATAATGTGACTTTATCCAGTGGAGTGATTCGAACTTTGGAAGTAGTTTTCGCTCCAAATTTACCACAGACTAAGTGTAGGTTCATAGTGGACGAAGATGGAATAAAAGGGTTGCCGTCGAGTAGCTGACACTTGTCAACAGGTAATGTTGTAATTGGTACGTTATAAGATACAAATAAATACGGATGCAAACCTATTTATGTTGCCTTTTGGAATTATATGTACGACTGCCTGAGCGGGGAATCGTACTCGCGACCTTTGAAATCTGACATATAAGTCCAAAAGGCAACGTAAATACTAAATAGGTGCAAATTCGTGTTTATTTAACCATCTTGAGCCATTGGCTTTCCGTCCTGTGTTAGTTACAAATACGCACTTAGCTTGCCTGTGTTAGGCCGCTTGAAATAAGGAAGTTATTTATCAAGCTTTTTTCGTAGGCGGAAAAAGCTGTTTTTTTCAATATTTACTGAATTATTATCACTATAGTATTACCCTGAATGTAAGACGGTGCTTTTTCCAAGTTTATGCCATTAAAACAGCAGCATCATCTTATACTCACGTGCAAGTCCATAACTTGGTAAAATTTTAGCCGATTTTGATGTTTTAGTACGCTACTAGATGTAACCCCTGGGCTAGCCGGTTCACGCATTCGCGAGCGAAATACTTATAGCAAAATGAATTAAAAAGGGCCGCTGATGCGTCCCCTCCCCCTTTCATTCCCGCCATTGTGTGGTCTGAATACTCCCAACCACCTCTGCTCCCCCTCCCTTGGAACCCCTGATGTTTGGTGTTCTTAGGGAAGTACATAGCGTTTTCCATTGAGGGCGCCACTCTTATTCTCAGTGTGTCTGAATTGCCTGTTTCTACATTTTGATACCAAGCGCGATAAGGCCGCAACAACGATCATGCATTCTGTACCAACTTTGAAACTGTTCAACTCTGCTCTATTAGCTATCATTATTGAAGCAGTTATTGTTACAGGGTACTGTCAGTGGCTCGCCCTTTTTCTTTTCTACCATGCCTAGAATGGACATACTCCCATGGCTAGAATGAGCCGGCTCGCCCTCTTTCATTATAGTGCATGATGGATTTGCTGGTCATGAACCCTGATATAGTGTGATCCCAAACGATGCATCCTCACAAGCCAAATATATATACAGATTTTTCTAAGAGCTATATAGTGTTAGTAAGGCTTGGCCGATACCAACTTTGACCGATACCGATATGGTCCGATGCTACATTACCGATACCGATGCCGATTCTTTAATGAATTACTTCAAGATTAACATTATCTACAAAGTCCTACGTGCATCAATCATTGTGGAAATAGCAGACGATTTCTTTTCTCTTTTCTCTTTTTTTTATATAAAATTAATGATACTTGCCAAGTGGGAAAAAATGTTCTTAGAATTTTGGCCAAAATGTCTGTAGATTGCACAAGAAATATGCAGATATATAAAAATAAGAACTTCATCTTTCATACTTTGAAATTCGTGAATTAGCACAGGAAAGGTGACGTTATTTCAAAATGTCTTTGGGGAAACGTTGTTTCCGCGAATTTTCGACAAGCATTCATCAACACAACTCGCTTGTACTGCGGGGTTGTTTAAGTTTGAAATTACATCGTGTTGTTGGTTGTTCTCGTTGCGTTTAGGATGGCGACTACTGATCTGCAAAGGCCTGCTGGGAGCCAAGCATCGTGTTGCTCCCCACTTTTCTTGTAGCAGAGAAGATAGGTGTGGGTGGATCAAGTGAGAGATGTTTGGATTCAAACATCAAACCCCCAGTGTATCCAAACATCTCCCACTTGATCCACCCACACCTATCTTCTCTGCTACAAGAAAAGTGGGGAGCAACACGATGCTTGGCTCCCAGCTGGCCTTTACAGATCAGTAGTCGCCAGCCTAAACGCAACGAGAACAACCAACAACACGATGTAATTTCAACTCAAACAACACAGCAGTAGAAGCCTGATGAAGACAAACGAGTTGTGTTGATGAATGCTTGTCGAAAATTTGCGGAAACAACGGTTCCCCAAAGACATTTTGAAATAGGGTCACCTTTCCTGTGCTAACTTCATCTTTCTCATACAATTTACAGCTACATTCTTCCCGGTTGACTTATCTATATGGCTCAGCTGCAAAGGCATTCTTTTTTCCTATTTTTTTTTTCTGTTGAGAAATGGTTTTGCTACGTTCAGTCTAACTAACCTACGTAACTATTGAAAAAGCAATTTTGCTCAGGATGCTCGAATATACTTAGAAGGTATATCATTTTAACTTCGTTTGCAACGCATAATTACAAAAAAGCTCACCACTGAGCTTAAGGCAGTTCGTGTTTCCCGTGCTCGGTTGGGAAACGCTGGTATAAGGAACAGCACCATATTTATTTATTTATGTATTTACCGTACACAAGGTACAAACTTACAATAAAAAAAACAAAAACATAACTGACAACACAAACTAAATATAAGGGATGAGGAGGAACAAGTGAGGGACAACCATAGCCCCAGGGCAAGGAAATTAGGGCAGCAGATTGCCCTCAGAATCTTGTAGGACTTGATCGTGGGCACGCTGCCGCAGAGACCTCAGGTTCGTTGGTGACCTCAACTCACACCAACCACCAAGTGCAAGCAGACGTTTAGCAACCGTTCCTCCAAGTCCGCTGCCTCAACCTTCGGGACCACCCCTATACGCCTTCACCAGTCTGTTGCCAGATGCAAGAATAGCTCCCCAAAGGTTAGCCTGCTTCAAAAAACCCGCGAGGTCGAGCGTGAACATCTTGCCATCCCAGCAAGCTTGATGATTGTGACTTGCCGAGGTAAGTGCTGAACTCTCTTGATAGCTCCATGGTAGACAATGGCAAGCTCCTTCGCAGTTGCTTTTCGGAAGTTGAGACAAGTAGCCATGCCATACAGGCCAGTTGCGCGGGTTTTGAGAAACTGTAGTTTGCATTCTTCAGAAGCAAAACTAAAAGTGTGAAGCACGGTGTTGGCCGCCCTACAGAATTCTCTCCAGACCTTTCTTAGGTGGCCATCGTCCGTAAGCTCGACTGCAAGCTCCACGCCAAGATAGCGTAAGCTAGTCACCCACGACAGTGTGTGATTACTCATTAGCAGGGGGGGGGGGGGGGGGCCGTGAGATCATTGCCCCCCGCCAAGCACCATTTCAACTGATTTGTTGGCATTAAAGGACAGTACCTTGTCATGAGTCAAGTACACCAGCATATCCAGCAGTAACTGAAGTGCCCGTCTGCTTGGGGCCAGCAGGACGATGTAGTCAGCGAAGGCGACAAATTTCACAGCAACACCATTTACCCTGCAACCAGTGGTCAATTTAGAAATGCTGGCAATAGCTCCATCGAGGACCAGACAGAAGAGGAAAGGAGATAGGGGACTTCCTTGTCGCACTCCACACGTAGCCGTAAAGGAGTCAGAAAGGTGTCCTTCCCAGCTCACCTAAATGGCTTGCCTTTTATAGCAATTAGCAATAAAGTCGGTAGTATAAGATGGAATACCTCTCTGTCGAAGAGCTTGAAACACATAGCTATGTGCCACCTTATCGAAAGCCTTAGTCACATCTACGAAGCATTCAACACCTGAGAACCAGCTCTACGGTATCTCCGAATGGTTTCTTTCACTGCATAGACAGCCATCGAGGAGGAGTGCTTCCTTTTAAATCCGAATTGGGCATCACAAGTGGAAGTCTGGGCTTTAATGCGACTCAAGATAACCAGGTCCAGAAGTTCAGCGATCGGACTCATAAGCGCAATACCACGGTAACTATCGCTCGTAGTGGGGTCCGCAGTCGTCGTCTTCAGTATGGTAGTTAAAATGGTCCTAGTGGCAGGCTCGGGACAGTGAGCGTGGGCGAAGGAGGCAGAAAGGGTCAGGGCAATAAAGCTATGAGCCAAGTGGCCAGCGAAGCGGAGATGTTCAGCATTCAACCCGTCTCGGCCGGCATCCTTGTTCCTCTTCATGGCAAGCAGCAGGTGAACAATCTCGGTAGTAACATGGGGTTCCCACTCGTTGCTGGCATTAGTTTCTTTACCACTGTTGACAGATTCCTCCTTTACCACTGTTGACAGATCGGTCTCGGTGAAAATATCCGTGAAACTGCGCTTCCACATGTAGCAGATAGCATTAGGGCCTTGCGCCCCATCAACCGTGTCGACCGTTGGCCTCGTAGCACGTCCCATACTGTGGACCGCAGGCCAAAAAGCGACATTATCCCTAGAACGCAATGAATCCTGCGGTGCTGCCCCCCGCGAGGCACGATCATTCTGGCGGCACCAGCGCAAAGCATTCTTGAAGGTCCGTCTTGTATCACAGCGGGCTTCGTAGCTGGCCCCATTCCCAGGCCTACCATCACGAACCCACATGGAATGAGCCTGCTGATGGGCTGCGTAGTGTTCTTTGACATGGTCATTCCAACCAGGTACGCTGCGTGCACCAGTGGTAGAAGAGCGACAAGGCTGTTGAATTGAATTGTCTTAATTCGATTCTAACGCAGAGAGAGTCTATGCAAATTGCGAATAGCTTTAGGGCAAACAAAAAAGGATTAGACCCAACTAACTGAAAAATACCGGACACCATTTATTTGTTAGTGCGCAGTTCGTTTACAGGCTTCAAAATGAACACTTACTTGGTTTCACCATTTACATTGTAATGTCTACAAAGGCTTGACAACATAAGTCCTGACAAAACTCGAACAAGGCTTTTCAACTCTTATTGCAGCTTGCAATTGGGCAACAAGAAGCATCATGCTTCTACGACCATCTTGGCATCGAGAAGACCAGGCAGAAAATTTTCGGGGGTTGGCGGCTCAAAGCCAGTGGCCCCAAACATGGGCGTGTTCGTTTGGCGCACACACGCACACTTGCACTTGGGCAAACAGGCGGCGAGGATTGGCGGCCGCACTCACAGGCTGGCTAGAATCACACATTCACTTACACACCACCCCTTTCCGGGCAGTCTGGAAGCCGCTGGTATCCTACAGATTGGGCACTTGACTTCACACACAAACACTTTACTTTTCACCTACAAATGACTTGTCTGCATTTGTAAAATAGCATCTTTATCAGGGGCTAGGTAAATAAATCTGTCAGGTTTTGTTGGGTGGATACATACTCCAGCACAATCTTGTCTCCATTCAGGGCACCACGCACAAACTTGTATCAAACTTTGGTTGCATGTGTTCGTGGCTATCCTTGGCAAATGCGATTGCGGCTTGGTTGTCGCAATATATTATGATCGGCATATGCACAGGGATCCATGGCACTTCTTGTTGGACTGCAAGTAACCAGATAACCTCACATGTTGTCGAGGACAGTCCAATAAACTCAGCTTCCATGGTAGAAAGTGCGATGCACCTTTGCTTGTGCGATCTCCAGGACATGGGTATCCCGGACAGTAATCCCACATACCCAGACCAGGACTTCCGGTCGTCGATACTAGAAGCCCATGAGCTGTCTGTGTAGAAACTGAGTTCGGGTACTTTCGTTGTCGGCTCACATACAATCCCTAGGTCTTGAGTAGTTGACGTGTACAATAAGACTCTCTGCGGGCTTCTCCCATGGTCTTGACCAGGGTTAGCATTATATTGTGCTAAGGAGATCACGGAAATCAAAATGTCCGGGCGAGTTCGTTATGCGACGAACATCAAAGCACCGATCACTCAGTGATCTATAGGCTGTAGCATCTTCTGGGTGTGAACCCTGGGCTTTGCGAGCAGTAAGCAGTACTCCTGCTTCCATTGGCACTTGAACTGGCTTCAGGTTATCCAACTTGTAGTGTGACACAAGTTTTTGGATATATCCTCTTTGATGGAATGTCCAGAAACCATTTCTGCGTTCAAATTCCACACCGAGAAATCTCCTAAGTTCCCCTAGGTTCTTTACATCGTATTTGCCAGATAAGATGTTGATTACCTCGTTCTTGGTGCGGTGGTCCTTGGCGAAGATCGCAAAGTCATCGACATATGCTAAAACAATACCTTTGTTTTTGTACGTGTATATGCAATTTGTCGCTTGAATTTTGTTGAATCCAAGATCTTCAAAGGCTTTATCCAATTCTGTGAACCACTGTCTGCCGGATTGATGCAGACCATACAATGCCTTATGTAGCCTCCAGACTACGTTACTGGCTTGTCGATATCCAGGAGCTGGTCGCAGATACACTTCTTCTTGAAGGTTGCCGTATAAATACGCGCACTTCACATCAAGGTGACATGTTACCCATCCGTAATAAATCACTAATAACACAAAGAAGTATCGCACTAGAGTGAAGGTGATGACGGGCGAGTATGTCTCGAAATAGTCATGCCCCTTCTTTTGTGTGTTACCTTGGGCGACGAGTCTTGCTCTGTACTTGGCAGGTTTACCGGTTGAGTCTTGCTTGACTGTGTAGACCCATCGTGAGTCGATGGGCTTCTTCTCAGGGCTTCTTTTAACTGACGTATAACCCTGTCGTTGTTGCAGGGTGGACATTTCTTCATCCATAGCTTTTCTCCATTCGTCAGATTGTTCTGAACGCATTGCTTCCTCGAAGCTAGACGGAATAGAGATACTTGCACATAGGGCTTCCGGGTCCGGTAGATCTCCAAATGGATCTTCGTCGTCGTCTTGATATTTCGCTGGTTCTTTTACAGGGCTTTCTTCCTCACGAGTCCGTCTTTGATAGAGTGGGCTGTTACTCCAAGTCTCGTGAAAAACTTCTTCTTCTTCATCAGTGTCCTCCAGCTTAGACGGTGTTGTCACACCTCGGACACGATCACCAGTAGTTTGCTGACGATTCAATGCACTAAAGTCAAATGCTGGTATGCTGAAAGGCAGTTGGTATCGAATACAATACTGGGCGGCTTCTCTGATTGACCGTTGGCGTGGTCCACCGTTATGTCGATAGTAGATATCTGCTCTGCCTTTTTCCCGTCCTTTTTTTCTGATTACTACTTCTCGCTTCCATCTGGCGGTAGGATCAGGTGGTTGCTGAGAAGGTGTTACAGGATCTGAAGCACTTGTTGAAGGTGTTGAATGACATAATGTTGTTCTTGGCGTGGGAACAGGCAAAACCAAAACTTGTGGTGGGCTGCCCACACCCTTCTGTGTCCACAGTGTCTCTTCAACATCATCACCATCAGATTCGATTACAACATCATCTCTACTTTCCAGGTCTGGTGTTTCGTCTACAAAAAACTCTACAAAGGCATCTCTCTTCTTGGTAGGCTCTCGTCGTGGAGGTGTTCCACGTCTCGGTCTCACATTATACCGTGGGACTGGAACGGGTTTATCTTCACTGGTCCTGAAGTCTTTGTAGTGTGATGTTTGTGCGTTACGCAAGGCTTCACTTCCGTTACGCTTCTCGTCGAAACGAACACTCTGAGTTTCACTGACGGCAGTCCTCCCATCGTCTGGACACCACACTCGGTATCCTTTCGTGTCGAAAGCATAGCCTGCTAAAACTCCTAGCTTTGATCTGGGCTGTAGCTTGGCACGGTTTCTACGGTCGTCGTGAACAAAACATAGACGTCCAATTCTCCTCAAGTGTCCTACACTTGGCTGGCGATTGAAGTATAAGACATTCGGAATATCATCATTAATGCCTGAATGAGCAACTCGGCCCACTGACAGGTGTGCAGAGATGAACATTGTTCGTATAGAGTCCAATATTGTACGATTCAGAGGTTCGGCGACTCCGTCCATCATAGGGCTATAGACATTCGTACATTCGGCCTTTATGCCGAGTCGAGTTAGTTCCTCTTGGAAATAGTTAGCCCTGTATTTCATGCTGTTATCTGTTCGCAGGCGACGAAGTTTTCTTCCGGTTTCATGTTCGGATGACGACAAGTATTGTTGGAATTTGATGAAGGCTTCGTCTTTTGTCTTCATAGTATACACGACACTTCTCCTGGAGTAGTCATCTGTAAACGATATGAAGTACCTCGCGCCACCGTGGGAGGACACTGGTGCTGCTCCCCATTCATTGGAATGGACCAGGTCCAGCGGAACCTTAGCACTACGTTCCACGATGGTCACATGTTTGGCGTGAGTGGACTTCCCTAACCTACATGCGTCGCAAATGGGATTGTCCAACGAGAGGGACTTAATACCTCTTACTTTCTCGTGCTTGTGCATTTGGCGAATAGCTTGCATGTATGTCCAAGTCTCTGGTGCCAAACTTCTATGTCAGTCCATTGTTTTGCATCATTGGCTGGCTGATCAGTATTCTTCTGTTGATAAACAGCAGGTGCAGATTCCTTTGGCTTTACTACTGGCTTCGAAGTAGGCTGGTGCCTTACTCTCCAGTCTATTATCTACATGGCTTGTAGGTCTACTGTGTCTTCTCACTATGAAAAAAAACTTTTCTAGTGGTGCTTTCATGACCATAAGTCCTTGTTTATCACGGCTAACAAGTCCCTCGCTGTCGGTACTGATTTTCCATCCGGCTTCAAAAAACTTGTGTCCCGAGAGAAGATTTCTTGTCATATTGAGAATATGCAAAACGTTCATCAAAGTTATTGGGACTGAACCTCTGTCTACTCGTGATGTCAATTTCACGTCACTGATGCCGCTAATCTGCGTTGTACCTTCGGCGAGTATGGCTGGACGAGAGTTCACACTTCTATAATTAGAAAACCAAGCTCGGTTGGCGCAGAAATGGTACGTTGCACCCGTGTCCAACCGTACCGTAATTCACCAAGCTGGTTCAAACAAGAATTTCACGATGTCAGAGGTCTTTCACAAGCAACAGTGCAGAGAAATATAACGATCGAACGCCAGTACTGCAATCAACAAGATTTCTCGCAGCGATGTCGGCGATCTGGAGAAAGAAAGTTTTGGCTCTGTTGATTACAGACAAGGACTTGGGGAATGACAGGGCAATCAGGAAAATGCGGATTGCAGCGAATTTCTATACGGAACTAGCTCTACGTCACGAGACTGACTCACGAAGTTTTAACCGGAAAATTGGGGAAAAGTTGAGCACTCTGAGGGACATTATGAGCTAGTGGGAGAAACACACGGCTTCCCCGATCGAGTGCAAGAATACGGCGTTCGACGAGCCTCTCCCGCTACCTGAATTACAGACGGCGGCATGCCAGTTCGACGCAACCGGTGCTACAGACGGCTGAGAACGAGACGCCGCGATGCCAAAGACGACTGCAGCGAGTGTTGATTGCCCCTGCGTTCGAGTGTACCTTGTACCTGTGATCCGTAAACAATTCAAATGCCGAAGCGATATGTCCACCTATAGGCGATCAGTGAAATTTAAATTTAAGGGACGATCGTGTCGAAAGAAAGCCAGCACAAGTAACTGTTACAAGGAATACAGTCGACGCCACCGCCGAGGACGTCGTCGCCGCTTGAAAGAACTCCCCCGCCCGCCCGATCAACGGAGACAGCTCAGCAGACGTGCCGGCGCCAACGGGAAGATGTTTCTGCGAATTCGACTGGGACAATTCGTCTGGTTGAGGGGTAGTTTTAAGTTCCGGGACATTGTGCGCTAGGGTTAAATGCAGCATTTCGGATTTACGTCTACCCAAGTATTTACAGGACACATATCTAATACAAAAAAAAAAGCATCCAGTAGTAGATGGTGTAGCAAGAGCACCTTTCACTCGAGAAACCTAGTCCGATCTGGTGCCAATGCAAGTTATTTTAGTAAAAAAAAAAAGTTGGAATGAAGGGCTCTAGCACTGCCAAGGCTTGTTAATTAGGCTGTTGATAAGTGTAAATTTGTAGCCCTAGGTGTAACTTAGCCAATCAGAAAATGGTTTGTTGGTGCAAAAGGGTTTGATAACAAAATCTAAGAGGTTTGGGAATTATATCGAATTGGTTACTACTTTAGCAAAATGTAAGTAGAGCAGGAGAAAATTAATCACTTTTACGGAACAAAGGGAAAAGCTAGGCTATGACGTGAGTCATTTAAAAAAATAAAAAAAAAGGTGGGTTGCAATAATAAACGAGAGTGGCACAAAAGTATGGAGGTAGACATGTAATCTGATGGTGGGTCTTGCATGGTCAAGATACTATGTTGTCGCAAAATTGTCATGTTACGATTATTGTTCGTTTCAGAAGTTGTTTGGCTCCTTTTGTGTAAGTCTGGGCCTCCCAGGGGAGCCAGTTCACAGGTGCTTTGGGCTCACTTAGCTTGGTCAAGTAATGTTCACTTGATCCTTTAAAAATTTGGGGGTGGACCCGGAGTTTCTGTGTGCAGAACACCTGTGCGGTTCGGTTCAGTTTTGTTTTCTGGTGAGGTAGTTTGAATTTAGTACTTGGGAACCGTATGATGTTGGTGGAGGGCCCATGTGGAATTCGGGTCCTCTGGTGTTGTAAGTCTGGGGGTCGTGATGCCTTGTCCAGGTAAGGCTCCCAGGAATGAGTAAGGGTTTTTGTGGAGTAACCTCCACCTTATGTGAATTTGGTGCCGCTGAAAACTAACCCGTTTTGGGCATATGTGATTTTGTCAATGGATTACCCCAACCTAGGTTTTGTTTGTGATCAAGGCCATATGTGATTTCTAGAGAAAAGTTTTGCCTTGTTGAACTGAAGTAGGTTGACCTCTCTGGAACTGTGGTTGTAACTGAACACTCGCACAATGAGACAATTTCAGTAATTGTGACAGAAAGAAGGGGCAAAGGAATACAGGTGACACAAAAGTGACATGTTGCATGACTAGCATTTTTCCAAGAACGATCTCATGTGATATAGGCTACCTTGTTGTGCAATACTTAACCCAGGGAAATATCAATTATCCTAAAATGTGACTCACGAAGAATGTCTTGTAATCCTGGTAAACTTAACTAGTTGAATAGGGTGAAATAACACCGAAGTGGAATTGTGCAAGAATTTAATAACTGGTTACAGGAGTGAATGCATATCTCGTAGTTTGTAAGGCAAGTGGAAATGTAAGCAGCCTCACCGCAGCTACTGGGTCGTGATTTGAAGGGGGGGAGCATGTGAGGATGAACCTTTCCATCCTCACATCTCACGCCTCTCAGTCGGCCTTCTCCCAGAAAAAGACTCGAGCCTCCGGCCAGTTTTCCGGTTCGCGCCCAGTCAGCCGCGAGGGCGGCAAGGGCTCAAAAGGAATAAACCCAAGTTTCACATGCTCGAAACCCTCGAATCCTCATTTCGGGGATAAGGGAGGAAAACCCCTGGCATGTACTGATGTGTACGACGATAAGGCAGCATCCACTTTAGCTATACTGAACTTGAATAAGGCTGTGCCACAAATTCTACATATAAATAGTTTCTTACTATTATGTCTGTGAGCTACACACTAAAGCTATGAAGGCTTCACTACACAAATCACGCTTGTACAGATTTTCGCCATTGTGTCTGCACTAAACTTTACTAACTTCTAACAAGCTTTGTCACGTACCGGGCACTTGAATGGTTTCTCTCCAGTATGTGCACTTCAATGTTGAGTCACGGGAGTGTATGCACCCAACTAGTACACCATGCAGCATTTCTTCATAATTCACACTTATGTTGCTTGTCACTGATGTATGGGCAGAACTGTAACACAATTCTAGTAAGGCGTTACTACTCTTTTAGCAGTTAGATGGCTTTTCACTGGTGTGCATGCTATCACCTGTGTGTGTGCAATAAACGTGACTATCGCTTTGCCACGTAGCTCACACTTAAGTGGCTTCTCTCCAGCGTGTACTCACATGTGTCAACACAAACAGGTGATAGCACGCACACCAGTGAAAAGCCATTTAACTGCTAAAAGAGTAGTAAAGCCTTACTAGAATTGTATTACAGTCCTGCCCATACGTCAGTGACAAGCAACGTAAGTGTGAAGTATGAAGAAATGGTGTAGTAGTTGGGTGCATACACTCCCGTCACTCAACATTGAAGTGCACACAATGGTGAAAAGCGGTACAAGCGTGATTTGTGTAGTGCAGCCTTCATAGCTTTAGTGTGCAGCTCACAGACATAATAGTAAGAATCTATTTATGTGTAGAATTTGTGGCACAGCCTTATTCAAGTTGAGTATAGCTAAAGTGGATGTTGCCTTATAGAAAGTCGTACACATCAGTACACACTGGTGAGAAACACTTAGTGCCTGCTCCGTGGCAAAGCGTGATAGTAACCTTTATTTAGTTATTTATTTATTTATTTAAATTAGTTGTAGCGCCTAAGGGCATTAAACAACCTCAAAATAACAAAGAAGAAAAAAAAACAATAAATATTTACACATTTGAATGGCTGCAACAAGCAGGCAAATGGCAAGACAACAAATATTTACAAAAAAACTCTTAACTGTATGCACCAACACTATCATTTGCTAGCCCATTCCAGTCCCGAATTGTTCTTGGGAAAAACGACTCGGCCAGTACATCGTGCTTACATTGAAAGCGCCTAACCTTCTTCACATGTTCACCTCTCCCCAAATAGTCAGGTGACAACAGGTACTCTGCAGGATTGAGAATGGTATTGTCATGATATATCTTGTAAAATAGGCCTAGCCTATGATCACGTCTTCCTACACTTAAAGGCTGCCAGTTCAGTGAGTTCATCATACCAGTTACGCAGGCTTCTCTGCGATAATTGCCTACGACCATTCTGGCACCTCGACGCTGCACTTTCTCTATCTCGCTGATTTGGCTCTCAGTAGCAGGATCCCACACAGCACTACAATATTCAAGCTTCGATCTTACCATGGCCTTATAAACCACTTCTCTGGCTTGTTGTGAGGTACCAGCCAATACTCTATTTATAAATCGCACATCAGAGGTTGCCTTCATACAAATATTGGCGAAGTGGTAATTCCATTTCAACTTGTTGTTTATACAGATTCCCAAAACAGAAATTTTTTGAACCACCTGTAATACGTTACCCCCAATACTATAGTTTGGCATAGTAACATCCTGTTTTCGTGTAATGAATAAAACTTTAATCTCGTCAATGTTTAGATTCATTTTCCATTTTTTACACCAAGCAGTCACCTTGTCCAAATCAGCCTGTAACAGTTGTCTGTCCTGTTCAGAGTTAACAATTCTGTACATATTTGCATCATCAGCAAACAAGACGGAGTTTGAGGTAATTTCTTCAACAAGCTCGTTAATGTAAATTAAGAAAAGTATGGGACCGCTTACTGATCCCTGTGGCACTCCCGAGGGAACTTCCACTTCACTGGATTTGGCACCGTTTACAACAACATACTGTTTTCTACCGTGAAGGAAGGCATGATACCAATTAACCACTGCCTCGCTGGTGCCATAGCTTAGCAGCTTTAAAATCAATAAATTGTGCGGAACCGTATCGAATGCTTTAGCCATATCCAATGCAACAAGGTCAACAGATGCCCCTCTATCCAAGCCCAAAGCAATATCATGAATCATGCTTAACAAAAGCATCTCACATGAAGAACCTTTTCAAAAACCGAATTGCTTTTGAGAAAGGAAGTTGTTTGATTCCAAGTGATTTACCAGGTTGCTTACAATAATATGCTCCATCATTTTACAACAAATAGATGTTAGTGAAACAGGACGATAGTTTTCAACCTCACTCTTCTTACCACTTTTGTGTAAGGGTGCCACTGCAGCAGCATTCAGTTGGCACAGTCCCTTCGTTTAAACTCTGTCTGAATATATGTAATAAATACTTGGCACTATATCTTGTGTTTCTTTCAGCATTGTGCTAAAGACCTGGTGCTTTGCCATCTTTAAGGTTACTTTTTAGTTTGACAATACCTACGTAATTAACATCAATATCGGGGATTTTGGTGGTACATCTGGGATTTCCTGTAGGAGCCTGTGTGCCGTTGTCAGGAATTGTAAACACTGATTCAAAAAGAGAGTTGAATTCGTTCGCTCTTTCCCGATCGTCAGTGGCCTGCTTTTTGTCTTTAGTATGCAGAGCCTGTATACCTCATTCTTAGCTTTTTGATTGTTTGACATATGACCAAAAGTGCTTCGGATTTTTTGCAAATAGCGAGTCCAGATTTTCCAGGTATGCTCTTTTACCCTCTCTGAGTAATTGTTTAGTAGTCTCTTTGTGGTAACAGACTTCTACCCACTGCACCACAGTTCCAGACTTTCTTGCACGTTGCCTCATTCTCTTTCCTTTCCGAATTTGCCTATTCAAATCGACGTTAATCCAGGGCTTATCCTTCTTTACCTTCACGGGCACACACGGTGTATGTTTCTCAATAGTGCTTTTCAAATCTGTTTTAAATGCAAGCCAGTTGTTCTCTAGTGTGTGTCCGGGGGTACGCTCAGCAAAAGTCACGAAAAGTTCTTCAAGATCCTGATTTATCTTTGGCCATTCCGCTTTATCATACCTCCATTTCATTTTCGGACCCTCCACAACATGATGAAGGCTAGTTGGAAAAACTACTCTAAACCAGGGAATAATCAGAAACACCTGCCTCGATAGAAACACACTCTCTTGCAGCCACCACTGGAGTGAAAATTAAGTCTAAACAATTTTCTTTCCTAGTTGGCTGCTCCACAATGTGCTCTAGAGCAAACTCGTCCATTATCATTTGCAGTGAATCAGGTTGAACAATGCTACACTGGTTTTGCCACTCTACGTCGTGCCATTTAAGTCCCGGTAGATTGAAATCTCCAGCAATAACAACATTGGAGTTGTTTCTTGGTATGATCTCCTTAGCTTGTTCGTAAAGGACATCAATGGCAGATTTATTTTCTTTTGGACTGTAGAAAAATGCAAAATAAAACACACTAGTAGCCATTGACACTTTGCACGAACATGTTTCAACATCCCCAGCAGGAGAGACAATAATTTCCTCACTGACCAAAGAATCTTTAACTGCAATAAGGACGCCTCCTCCTCTTGTGCGTCTGTCGTTTCTGTACACCACATAATTTCTTGGAAACCAGTAATACGTAGGGTCGTCATCGCTCAGCCAAGTCTCGGTACATAGCAGGACATAGGTTCTTCGGACAGTAACAATTCGTTGAGTTCCACATCCTTATTTCTAACACTTTGAAAGTTAATTAGCAGAGCCACTAATTTCTAACACTTTGCAAGTTAATTAGCATGACCACTAAGTTTTTGTTGTCTGGTTGAGTTTTACAGTTTTCTCCCTCTTTATCTTCACAATGCGCCCATTCCGTATGACCAGATCCTTCTCCCCGGTGTTCACCCTCTCTTGCAGTTGTCGATATACGTTTTTTAGCTCATTTCTCTCCTCCATGGACCGATCTGGTGAAATGCCAACTTGCTTAGCACCATTTTCCATAAAAAAGTTACGGCAACGGAAAGCTTTTTATAAAACTAGTTCTTGTTCTTCGTGAGATTTTAGTTTTACCAGCAATGGCCTAGTTTTTTCAACATCAGTTGACCTTTGACCTAATCTATAGCACTAGATGGTGTGCACTTTATTGGAAACGTCCAGCCTCTCCATCACACTTGGGACACATCAAACGTTTGCATGGCTTTTCCTTCAGAATCCCCACTTTCAGGCACATTGTGAAGAATAACATTCAGCTTTCTAGATTCCCTTTCCTTCAATGTCTTTTCAACAAGTGTAGTACACATGTTGGCAGTGATAAATTTATGCGGCTCAAGTAAACGTTTACCTGAAACTTTGTCAGCATATGTTTTCTTCATTCCTTCCGTGTGTTGTCCAGTTTGACCAGGTTCATTTTCTTGAGCTTTACTTTCATTCTCCATCTCATTATCAACATGATCTTTTGCCTGTTCAAGTCTAGACTCCACATCAGGCACTAGCAACTCAACAAGCTGTTTCAATGAATTAATTCGCTCGTCTTTAGCTTTTAGTTGAACCCTAATTTCCTTGATTTCACTTTGTAGCTTTTCTTTCTCGTTTTTGATCGTTTTAAGGACCTCAAAAACACCACACATCTTCCACACAAAAACGGTATCTATATCCTGTATTTCTTCAAATGCACATTTCAAACCAGAGTTTTGAAAGAGAACCCATCCATCACATTTTTCACACTGTATCCATTCAGATTCCACGTCAATTTTAGCAAGCCTAAAGGAATTCCTCTTGCCTGGAGAATTTGACGATTTCTTTGCATCTTTCTTATTTTTTTGGCACCATCTTGGATTCCGGAGTGACAAGATTTTAAAAACCTGAGGAATCCCTCCAAAATAAAGTTTTTAGTGTCCAAAGTACGCCTGGTTATATACTAGAAGAGTTAATGCTTCACGTGCACATACCATTATCCATGTTAACTTATCAATTACGGCAACAATCGATTGTTTTGACGAGCAAGAAAAACGTGGCCGCAAATCTTTACCACCGATTATTGCACACACACAGGTGATAGCACGCACACCAGCGAAAAGCCATTTAACTGCTAAAAGAGTAGTAAAGTCTTACTAGAATTACATATTGCGACAAGAAATCACTGGTATTGGCTTTATACTGATTTGGCACCGTCACACTCGTCACAGTTGAAGTATTTCTCACCAGTGTGTACTGATGTGTACAACTTTCTATAAGGCAGCATCCACTTTAGCTATACTCAACTTTAATAAGGCTGTGCCACAAATTCTACACATATATAGATTCTTACTATTATGTCTGTGAGCTGCACACTAAAGCTATGAAGGCTGCACTACACACATCGTGCTTATACAGCTTTTCACCAGTGTGTCTGCATGAAACTTTACTAACATGCTTTGTCACGTACCGGACACTTAAATGGTTTCTCTCCAGTATGTGCACTTCAATGTTGAGTCACGGGAGTGTATGCACCCAACTACTACACCATGCAGCATTTCTTCATAATTCACACTTATGTTGCTTGTCACTGATGCATGGGCAGGACTGTAACAATTCTAGTAAGGCTTTACTACTCTTTTAGCAGTTAAATGGCTTTTCACTGGTATGCGTGCTATCACTTGTGTGTGTGCAATAAACGTTACTATCACACTTTGCCACGGAGCGGGCACTTAAGTGGCTTCTCTCCAGCGTGTACTCACGTGTGTTAACACAAACGATTCGTTACTTAATTCTGCATACGTTTAAAGTTATATGTGCCACATATTGAACAATTGTAGGCTATATTTTCACTTGTAGACTACAAACGTCAGGCAACTTACTGAAACATGGGGCCGTTCTTCGAAATGCAATGTTTATGCCCGACAACATTCGAGAAGATAATGCATAGTTCACTGTGGTTTCTATAGTAGACTGGGCCCATAACCCTGTTGAATTGAATTGTCTTAATTCGATTCTAACGCAGAGAGAGTCTATGCAAATTGCGAATAGCTTTAGGGCAAATGAAAAAGGATTAGACCTAATACATCAGTGACAAGCAACGTAAGTGCGAATTATGAAGAAATGCTGCATGGTGTAGTAGTTGGGTGCATACACTCCCGTGACTTGGAACTTTTTTCACCGATCAATATAAAACTACAGTTTATGCACACTGTCCTCACACTACAATCAGAGAGCAGATATAATTGGTCAGGTTTATTTATCCAATAATAAGGAACTTTGTATCCACTTCACTCACAGCTCGTTGTAAAGGAATCTTCTGTTAAAGAACCACTTTTTGGTACACTACATTGTTCGTTATAAAGAGAGCCTGTTGTATTAAGATTTTGCCTTCAAATCTAAAACCGGGTGAAATTAACTAGTATACAAACTAGAGCTGGGATCGGTTACACGGTTAACCGGAAACCGTTCCACGTTCGGTTACACGGATTATAAAACCCATATCCGAAAAACGTTTGCGGCGTGCACCATTCAAAACCTGCGGTGAACGAGCCAAAAATAGCCAAGTGTCATCATTTAGGCCTACTAACCCAAACACTCAAAATCAGTGAAAGTAAAAAACCGGGGTGGGTAGGGGGCAGCTTATTTACAAATAATCCGCATGGGCTTGTTGTCCCATCGAAGCTGGCTTACTTTCTTCGAAACAAACTGCTGATCGCCAGCGCATACTCGAGGCAGTTAAAGAGAAGCTGGCCAGCATCTGCCCTCCTCGCGTCATGGAGAAGTGGACTCGTCTATACCTAGCGCGAACGGCAGGGAAGCGCCGTCATAACACGTAAACGAAATGCGTTGCTACCCGAAAACGCAAACATGCTAATTTTTCTGGCTCATAATTTGAAATGAATGGAACATTAACGAAAACGTTGTTAAATTTTGTTGTTTTGTTTTTGGCTTACGTTGTCGTTAATGGGCCTAAGCCACATTGTAGAAATTTTAAAGCTACATAAAAGTCAAAATTCTTGATAAAGTAAGTACTTAATTTCACCAACGTCAACTTTCTTCTAGTTTAAATCTCAAAATACAACATTTAGTCAATAATTGTGCTTGTCTTACCAAGGCCTAAATCATATTTTTTTTCAGCTTTGTTTTTTAATAATGTATTACACAGGGGTGACATTTTTTTGGCTGTATTTTTGGCTGAAAACGGAAAAACGGTTTTCGTGTAACCGACCGGAAAAAAAACCAGTTAAACGGATAACTAAAAAACCGGAAAGTACCAGCCCTAATACAAACTAATAAATGTAATACCAAGCTTTATGAAAGCCTTGCTTAATTTACCTGGCGTATAATTGCAGCCATTTATTTCGTGGAGTTATGCGAGCCCAAATATGCTACTCGTCTTATATTCGTTGCAATACTATTTCCTACATAATTCTATAATACGCAGCACCCAGCGTTTGAGAGCCTTTACACAGTAATTGTGGAACGAGATGTGCAGAACACTAGCACAATGATAATAGCGTGTGGATACCATGCCACCAAGAAAACAGTATTTTGTATTCGTGTGCAACTCAATATTCAGGTAAACGCCAAAGGGGCTGTAACAAGATGATTGATGGTAAATCGTCTTGTTACAGCCCCTTTGGCTTTTACGTGAATATTGCACCACTTTTCTGCCTTATTGTTATTTTAAGTACTTTTTAAGTACTTTTTTTGAAGTACTTTTGAAGTACTTTTTTTCCAACCGCACCGTACACGCCTGGAACAACCTCCCGTCTCATGTTGTTGATGCTCCCAGCTGTAATTCTTGGAAAGAACGCTTTGATCGATTGTAGTTCCCCCCCTCCCCAGCCATTTAAGCTTGCTTCTGGCTGTGTATTTTATATTATTATTATTATTAAGCCAAAATTCCACTTTGCGTGACGGTTGTGAGTTGTAGTTTAGTTAATCTATATATATATAATTACACAACTTCCGCAACTCAGCCATCGGCAGCAGCCAAAGAGGGAGCAGCAGCTGCGTACGATGCCATCTCCACTCTCCAGGCCAGCAGCGCGAACATACGATGCCATCTACCGACCAAACGGCAAATTAAATGAGGGGGGGGGGGGCCCGCGCCGGGGGCGGGGAATGAGCGAGCTAAGCGAGCAACTCCGCTAGTATGGCCTGAAATTGTACAGCAATTTTGGTAAGGGCAGAAGTGTCTTCATGCCTTATTAAAAAGTGTATCAAGACAAAGAATGGAAAAAGGAAAAGAGTTTGTGAGAATCCTGCATAGAGAACATTGTCATTTCCATCATGTGGATGAGTCCAATATACAAATACTGTTTTATGGTAAAAATTCAGGCTTCGCCGATACCTTTACTGGATCAAATCGATTGCCAATATTTATGGTATCGGATCGGTATCTGCAACTTTCGCAGAAATCTCGACAACTCTGGAACCGTTCGAGATTACGACGTGCGGTTCACGCCGTTTTGCTCAGGAAATCACTGAGTATCTTCCTAGCTATGTTTTATCAGTGAGTTACGATGTAAAATATTTTTATTTTAATAATTGTTAGACTTTAACAGAAAACTACACCGCTGATGAAAAATTGGGGATATAAATTTGGATATCGGTACTGGTATCAGCAAAATTTGTTGAAACCGGTTTCGTATCGGTATCGGATCAATAAAGTTGGTATCGGTGTAGCCTTAGTAAGAATGGTGATTTTATTATCAATGGGGGGAGGGGGTGCGTACCATTCGATATTAGTCCCGATGGGGAGGAATACTGTAGAAAAGGTTGGGAAGGCAGGTTGCCACCAAATGAAAGTTTGCAGTATTTAGCGCCATATAGTTGGCTCTAGATCTTACTCTCAACAATCAAAGGAACGCACAAAGAAATATCTTTTAACACAACAAACACTCCACGTACCTCCTTAATTATTGATTAAAAATTTGGTACGTCCTCGTGCACCTGGTAGCAAGCTGTAAAGGTTACAATATTAAGGCCACTATCTGATGCCACGGGCGTCATCTAGTGCCAGTAATATTGTTAACTTTTACAGCTTGCTCCCAGGTGCAGGTGGACATCACCAAATTTTCTCTAATATTAATTATGGAGGCTCGCTACTTGTTTATTGCATTAACTGAAATTTCTTTGTACGTTCCTTTGTTTGCTGAATGCAAGCGCAGCCTGCACGGGCGTCATCTAGTGCCAGTAATATTGTGAACTTTTACAGCTTGCTCCCAGGTGCAGGTGGACATCACCAAATTTTCTCTTATATTAATTATGGAGGCTCGCTACTTGTTTATTGCATTAACAGAAATTTCTTTGTACATTCCTTTGTTTGCTGAATGCAAGCACAGCAACGTATACAACTAAGCGAATACAACTAAGGCTGTAAGATGCAGATACCGTATCGGTAAATCTGCAGATATTCAATGTATCGGAATCGGATCGGAATCGTTATTTCTTAGAGATTCCTTTGTAGATACCACACTTCACCCTTGATGATGTAGAGTTTTATGTTTCCTGCCTGCTGTCTGCTACAGTTCTGGAAATTGAAGTGCAATGCAAAGTTTCATCCTGAATAAAATCATTATCTGCATTGAGAACTTTGTGTGTCCCTGGCTTCAGACGGTCACGATTCCAAAAATAACAGTGCAACACGAAGTCTCGTCTTGAATTAAATCAGTATCGGTATCGGTATCGCTTTAACAGATATCATGCGGTATCGGATCGGTATCACTTTAACAGATATCATGCGGTATCGGATCGGTATCGGTATCCGATCGGTAGAAGTGGTATCGGTACAACCTTAGTGACAACCCACCTTTTAAGTTTTAATTGAAATTGTTTTCAGTGAGTGTAGGTAATTAAATATTTAATTTATTATTTGACGGTCACTAATTGGCTGAGTTATTGGGAAAATTTGTGAGTCAATTTTTGGTTACTGACATCAAGTTTTAAGCATTTTAGTTTGGTGAACTTTTATCAGCTCATCCGTACTAGCAATCACAAACATGCAGACTAGCTAATTTTTCAAGTGTCTTTTGAATGCTTGTATGTAAAAGAACATTTGCAATTGCTCATATATTTTGCAGCTATTATGCATGAAGCATGTAGCAATTAAACTGGTATTAAATTGTGGAGTCAAAAGATCTGTACAAAATTGTTTTAGTTAAAGGAGTAAGTGACATTAAACAACAATTATATAAAAACTGGATTTTTTTTGCTTATTTTTTATGTTTCACATTTTCACCAATACAGATAAGGTAATGTAAAAAAAAATTTTAAATCACTCTCACGCCGATCTCCTTTCCCAACAAATATAAGACGTGAATATTTTATTTTTGGAGTGGAGCGAACAAAGCGAGCCTAGCTCCTTATGCAATGACTGATTGGGGTTTCTTTGTAATACTGTAAATCGTCTATTAAACACCCATGGGATGTTAAAATTAATTTCTTAAAAAAAAAGGGGGATGTGCCATAATAAAGTTAATTCATTTTTCGCATCAACTCCCATCTTGAAAAATTCTGCATTTATGCAATCATCATCTGGGTTCGGTGTAGCATTAACGCAACGCATTATTCTCATTTGTTCATGAATTTGAGTTTATTAGGTTACTACTTTATTTTTAGTTTGCTTTATGTGTGAAGCTTTTAGTTAATCTTGGTGCGAAAAACTACGATTTAAGGGGATAAAACATTAATTTCCTTGAGTGCATGAAGCTTTAGTCAATTTCTAGTAGAAAAATTACGATCGGTCAGAAATAGGGAAATTACCTAGGTATCCTTTGGCGAGCGCAGCGAGGACCGAAGACCGAAGACCGAAACCTTGCTTGTTCTTGATTTTCAATATGAATGCGGACCGCAAAAGCATGGCCTAACAATGATCCTTTTGACTTTGAGTTTTAAAGTAGCTAGGTAATTTTACTATTTCTGACCTTACCGCATTTTAGGGGGACGGCCAGCTTTGCCAGGGCTGTTAATAGGCGATTTACGGTAACATCACACCAAAATTACTGAAGCGAATTTGATAAAATTTGGTATGCTGGCCAAGTACAACTCGCAGAGTTTTTTTTTCCATATCGAAAATCGGATATATTTTAGGCCAGAAATTAAGAAAAAATATATGGAAAATTGTTAGAAACCAATTCTTATAAACCATTTTTGGTGTGCTTCAATTATAATAGTGTGGAAGTCCCTTCGATTTACACTCATTTTCAAAAGTCATATATCACAGGACAAGAATAAATACTTGCACAGTCAATATCTTGCGATCCTGTGTCGGCGTTCGGTTTAAAAGCTCTTGCGTCGTCAGTGGTGCGAGGGAGAGGGAATGAGATCATCTCTATTTCGTTATTCCTTTTTCTTGACCATGTGACCTTGATAGCTGGGCGATGCATCATTTTTAGGGTCCCTCAACAAGTAGAGAAACTAAGCTGTGTTGACAAATATATCTGAATAAAGTCGAAATATTATATAAATCATATTCATAACGCAGTTAATATCGATATATTTATATATTTCGTATTCATCTCTTATAACATACTTAACATTACGAATATTACGTTATGTTTTACCTAAGTATGTATTAAAAGTTTAACAATGACCTCGGCTAAAACGAGATTTAAGTGCCCCAAATGGAACATCAAGTCCCTTAAGAAATTTCTTTAAGAAAGTCCCTTTTAATTTTAAATGTACACTTTTCATGTCAAGACATATATTCCGCATTTAATTGCTAAATCACGAGTCTACTTCGTGGTTGGAATGTACTACAGAAGAAAACCTCGGATTACCGTAGAGGGAAAAACTGTACACCTGGTTTATATACGTTGAAATATAGTGCGTACGTTATCCTGTGCTAATTTTCATTTCATCTTGGACATTGTGTCGATCCGCTGTAAGAGCCACATACTTTCAAAGAGTCTTTATTTCTTTTTCCACTAGAAGCGCTTACTTTCTAATATTTCTGCATTACAGCTGTCCCTCAAATACAGTGAAACCTCTTTATAACGATATGCAAGGGTCTTTGGAAGTAGAATGTTATTATATCAAAAACCAAAACTGGTAAAAGAGGCTGCCAAGTTCCGAATGGCTCGGCCCTTCAAAGGAGTGATATCAACACACCAAAACATTCGCCAAGTTAATCGCACCGCTTAATAGTTTGAAGGTTAGATGAAAACTAGAACATTGCTACTTTTGGTTGCAATGTTCAAGTATTCATTTAACGTCCAAAGTATTATTCGGTGCAATTAAGTTGGCGAATGTTTTGGTGTGTTGATATCACTCCTTTGAAGGGCCGAACCATTCGGAACTAGGCGGTCTCTTTAACCAACTTCGGTTTTTGATATGATATCAGTCCTTTTTTAAAAAAATGTTGTATTAAACTCAACTCCACAACCGTGCAGATGTGTAATAAAGTGCCACGTCAACAAGAAAGTACCACGTCAAAAAGATGTTCAGCATTCAACCCGTCAGGGCCAGCAGCCTTGTCCCTCTTCATGGCAAGCTGCAGGTGGACAAGCTTAACAGGACTAATTTCCGAAGTAAATCGTGGTTCCCGCTCGTTGCTAGCATAAGTTTCTCTAACACCGTTGACAGATTCCTCCTGAACAGTCTCGGTGAAAATATCAGTGAACCTGCGCTTCCACATGTTGCAAATAGCACTGGGGCCATGCGCCCCATCAACCGTTGGCCTAGTAGCACATCCCGTGCGGCGAACCGCAGCCCAAAAAGCGACATTATCCCTTGAACGTGAAGAATCCTGGAGTGCAGCCCCCCACTGGGCACGATCTTTCTGGCAGCACCATCGCAAAGCATTCTTGAAGGTCCGCCTTGCAAAACGGCAGGATTCGTAGCTGGCCGCAGTCCCAGGCCTACCGTCACTACCACTTAGAATACCACTTAGAATGAGCCTGCTGATGGGCTGCGTAGTGTCCTTTGGCATGGTCATTCCAGCCAGGTACTCAGCGTGTGCCAGTGGTGGAAGAGCGACTAGGCAACTTCTGATGAGCTGCCTCGGTAAGGACAGCAACAAGAAGGGCTGCCTCATTGATGTTCTGTCGGTGGGTGCGGAGATCACAATTAATAGCTTTACAGGTCAAACCATCTCACGCTTCAAAAAGCATAAGCGCATTGGAAACATGTTCAGCGTATGCTCTTCTCTGCTCAGTCGTGTAGTCTCTCCAGCAAATTTCCTGCGATTCACCTGAGGGGTACCCACGATTGGCAACTGGGTATCAGCAATTGTAGCAACGGTAGGAAAGCCCAAGACGATACCCAATGAAGATGGTTGGAGCCCAACGTTCTTTCATCGACCCAAAGCACAAGCATAGCATCCACCATCCGCTTGGTCCCACAGATGTGATCAATCCAAGACTTGACATCCTGCGAATGGCTAAAGAAAGTGCAGGTGCAGGTGCCCACAACCTCCTCGGTGACCAACTCTTGACTAATGACATGCTCTCCTAAGATCAACATTGTAGTCACCAGCGACCAGAATCAAGTCAGTGTTCACTGCCTGTACAAACATATCAATTTCACTAAGAACCAGAAGCAGCTCTTCATAGTTTCGTTGTCGTGTTTATCACTAGGGGCGTAGATTGAGGCAATAGCCAGGCGCACACTCTCGGAGACCTGGAAGGACAGCCCTAACATCCTAGAACTGTTAAAAGAATGGATGGCAGGGCGGCTAGAGCAAAGGGACTTCCTCCACAATATGGTAGTGCCACCGTAAGTTTACCCACAGTGGATGGCAGTGGAAGTGTTGGCCGGTGAAGTGGCCACCGCATGGAAATCTTTGTGAATACTGTTCAGGTAGTCCAACTCATAATCACACAGCCAAGTTTCTTGCAACAGCATGATGTATGCCTGACTACATAAATTGGCTACTTCGGGCTTGTCACTTTTTACTCCCGCACAATTTCAGATGACTTTTAACGAGTTGAATTATAAGCCGTGTTTTCCCCCATACCCGCTTGCTTGCGCCAGAAATAAGGCCCAACTTCCATGTCCAAGGCCCACTTTTCGCCATCAAGAACAGTGTCATGAAATCTAATAGGAATCAATACTCAAATACGTCTGTTGTTTTGTGCATGATTGGGCAGAAGTACACATTGATTTAAATGTTCATCAATGTTCGGCATAGTAGCAACATGATCAGTAACAGTTCTAGGTTCGACGTCTAAAGAGCAATTGCCTACGAAAAAGGTGAACTGTCTAGGACGAGTTGTCATCCCAGCGTTAGCTGTTGTGTAGATCCCCACAGTGCCCTACTTTGGTGCGGTGGCCTATATTTCGTTTTGTGCCAAATGCTGTTGACCAACCTTCGTTATCCTCATGCTGGTTTTCGCAGGTTGTGGAAACCGGTCGTCACTCCTAGACTCTCTATTGTCGAAGCTAGGTGGTCTTCGTTCAGGCCTCTGCTGTTTGCCCAAGCCACAATCGGCCCCATTGTAGTACCCATGGTTGCGCTGAGGGCTATAATATTCTGCTGGCCTGTTGGCAATCACCTGAATGGGGTGGGATTCAGAATCCTGAGAATCCTCCGGGCCCAGGTTAGGGCTAAATGCCTGGTTTCCGTTAGAATAATGAGTGTGAATGCTCGGAGCAGACGTGGAGGAAGTACGACGATTGGCGTTGAACTGGTCATGTGCACTAAAAATACTTTGCTATGTTTCCGTGACTGGTGTGTGTACTTTATTGCCTACTTCTCTAATAGAAGCATTGTGTGTACAAGTTAAATTCAGATTCTCCAAATCCACATGACTACTGTCACTATCAGGCGGACTGGTAATGTTTACAATGTCGACTTCCGCTGGAGACATCCGGTTTGTACGTGATGCTGAGCACTTCAGACTACCGGTTACGTTGTTTAACTTCTGAGACTTGCCTTGGGCGACGAGCATCTCAATGCATAATTTCACATCCTTTCATGTCCTGTCGACATAACTGCACACCTTCAATGAGCTCCCGATGACTAGCAACGAAACTGAGATACGATGTAGGAATCGGTCCGCGAGTGGTGTTATCGCTCTTGTCACATGCCCGAGAATTACCGTCGTATTCCATCAATGCCGCCGTCGCTTTCAGTTCATTGACCTGAGCGGCCAGCAAACCAACTTCGTGCCAGCTTGGATCAACTGCTGACCGATTGTTGAAATTGTCTGGCACAATCGTGGGAAATTCATTCAAGCCTTCTTCATCACCGGCGGTCTGCAATAAATCGTACATGTCCGACACTTTTGCTTGTTGTTTGGTTCTTGTTGTCATAGTGTTACGACCAGTGAATCTTATGCCATGCCTTGCGGCTGCCGCTACTAATTCGATAAATATGAGTTCTTTTGCCAACGTGATCTCACTAGGTTTATACAAGGTTTAACTTTATCGATATACACACTTCGACATGCATGCAAAAAGGTCGTAGGTTGCAACGACAGTTTCCAATGCCTTCCATATTTAGCCGTGTACCTTAAGCTGGTACCCTAATTGGCCAAACTCCTCTAAAGCTATGGCTCTGTATTGTGTATCCTATCTATTCTTTATTGTTAATATTGTATTTTAGTTGTGCTATGTACTTTCATGTATGGCTATGCCTTTGAAGATCATTTCCACTAGGGGTAGCTGTTAGCAGAGGTTGCGCATGGGATACCAGAAACTACTACAAGAAGTAGAGGTTGCGCATGGGATACCAGAAACTACTACAAGAAGTAGAGGTTGCTCATGGGATACCAGAAATACTACAAGAAGTTCCTTGCCCCGCCTGTGGTGGGAGCCGGCTGTAGCTCTGGATATAAAAGGGCCCTGCAGCCTCTCTAAGCTTCACTCTAGGAGCTAGACCACAACCAGCAACAACTCTTCTGGTAGTATGCCACTCCGCTACAAGCTAACCTAGAGCATCCTTGAACCACAGACAACATCTTCATGAGGACAGATCGCATGGCCCTGGAATAAGCCCTGTATTCTACCATCCTTCTGGCTTCATCCTTGAACTGGGCTAAGTGGGGTTGCAAGGTCCACAGATACTAATCGAATCTCCTGACACTCATTGATATTGGCACACATCGTATGATTTTCATTGATTTGTCTTCTTCCTTCCTATTTGCTTCTTCAATCACTCATCATTCTTAAGGTATGTTCGAAAACTATTCTACTTAAGAAGCTTCTGAATTGGGCCACTTACCCCTTCTAGGTAGCTGATAGCTACCCTCGGACCTTCTTCTTTCTCCTTCCTTCGTACTTTTTCATTGTCGTTGCTAGATTATCACAAGACTGCTTTTTTCCTTTAGTTTATTGCATAATGCAGACATGTAGGGCTGTCCATTCCAAGCTCAGGTACTTTCCCTTGGCTTCATACAGGTGTTTTGTTGCCAGTTCAAGCCTACTAGAATTCCTGGTTAGTCAAGCAAACTCGTTCAGTGTGATGGCCTTCAGTTGCTCTCTTGGCCATCCCAAACTATAACGAGTCCCTCTCTTGGTGGCCATAGGCTTCTCCTACGGTTCAAACTTAACTTTTTTTCCAATTTCTCTATCTTTGTATTAATACATTCAGGTGGGGTAGTGTACGTTTTTCTTCTCGCTCCACCGTGAATTTCAGTCCTTCTTGTCAGTTGTAAACTTTCATTAGTATTGTCTCCAGTTTAACTTTTTCAAAATGACGAACACATCATCAAATCTTTTCCAAATTCGTATGCCTAGAGTCGAGAGATGGGAAAAGAGTAAAGTTTAACTGTATGAGAAACCCATGACTACCAAGAGAGGGATTCTTTACAGTTCAGGGCATCCAAAAGAGTGACTGAGGCCCATCGCTTTGAACAAGTTTGCTTGACTAACCAGGAATTCTAGTAGGCCTGAACTGGCAACAAAACACCTGTATGAAACCAAGGAAAAGTAACTGAGCTTGTGCTACCCTGCACGTCTCTTGAATAAACTGAAGGAAAAAAGCAGTCTCTGTTGTGAAATCTAGCAAAGAAAACGAAAAAGTAGGAAGGAAGGAGAAAGAAGAAGGTCCGAGGATAGCTCTCTCTGCTACCTAGAAGGGGTAAGTGGCCCAATTCAGGAGATTCTAAGAAGAATGGTTTTCATAAATACTTAAGAATGACTAGCGGAGTCGCTCGCTCATTCCATGTCGTCTCGCTACGCTCGAGGACCTTTCATGCTGTAACTTCTGTGCTGCTGACAGAAAATCCACGTCTAAAACGATCAACCAAATGGTCAGACTGCATTACGCATTTTTCGTAAGGCTTCACTGCATAAACAAATGATAACCATAAATCATTCCAACAGTCTGGCCATCCGCGAGCTACGTGCGCGTCGATCCATGCTTCCAGTAATTTTTTTGATTCCAAGAGCATCACAAAATCATGTGCTGATTATTTCGACGCAAACTAAT
The DNA here is from genome assembly GCA_023313725.1 of Lithobius niger. Lineage (NCBI taxonomy): Eukaryota > Metazoa > Arthropoda > Chilopoda > Lithobiomorpha > Lithobiidae > Lithobius > Lithobius niger. The sequence continues at coordinate 91,091 of JAHWFP010206449.1, read as the reverse complement.
TGTAATTATTGCTCACAGTTCGTCCATCACATTCCTAAGCGCGCCTGCTTTTCACCTATATCATTCAAAACACACGATTTGTTTGTTTGCACATTTGTACGTCTTCACCTCCAGAAATAATTCCCTATGAAGGTGAGAGATGAAAGAGTGAGAGAGAACAAAGCGAGACACACATTGAAAAGGTTTACTTTATGTGGAAATGGCTCACTCAATCCACGCACTACCGTGCTTCAGAAGAACGAATGTTTGGCTCCCTTTTAAAACCAGGTTTCCAAGCATCAGGTAAGTTGATACACAACCAATTTTAACCCTTAAACTGCTGGCGACGAGTATACTCGCCAAAAACACAAGCACAGCTTTGAGTCCTAAAAACAGAGTCCAAAGTATGCACGAGATGGCCGACAATGGAGAAACGACAACAATACTAGGTTCCCTTAACAAGCCTACTCCAGAGACGGCCGTGGCCGAGCTAGTAGAGGCGTGTGCCTGAAGTTAAAAGAGCTCCTTCAAGTTGCTAGTTCGAGTCCCGTCCAGGTTACGCCTACTTTTGTGCAGATAGGAAATTAATTCAGCAGTCAAAGGGTTAACACAACTTAACAAAGAATTTTTCCTAATGAAACTTAGGCCGACCGCGCACTGAGCGGCCAGGTCGCGAGGCCGCAAAACCCGGCGACTTGTGCAGCGACCACGTCTACAGCGGCCAGGTGACGTCACCCTTTTTTCCTCGATTCTTGTTGATCAAGCGATGAAAATGAACGCGTAGCAAACAGCAGCAATGTGGTATTTACTGAGGAAACAAAAGAAAATAAAAAAAAATTCTGGGTGCAAATATAAAGACAAGCAAACGCGAGCACACGTAAGCACTGACGCAAACAACACTATGAAATTGATTACGATGACGCCTGCAGACGATTGGCCGCTCTTGCTTGAACTGCCAGTGCGCTACACTGTTGAATCGTATGCAAACATCTGGCCGCCGCGGTCACCTGGTCGTATGCACGCCGCTCTGAATCCCAGTGGTCACGGCGACTCGCTGGCCGCTGCGGCTAAGTGTGCGGTGCTACATAGACCATAAACATTCTCGTTGGCAGCAGCGACCTGGCCGCGCGGCCAAGTCGCTGTGTGCGCGGTGGCCCTTAACCCTTAAAGTGCTAGCGACGAGTATACTCGCCAAAAAGACAACCACAACTTTGAGTTCCTTGAAGAGCTCCTTCAAGTTGCTAGTTCGAGTACCGTCCAGGTTACGCCTACTTTTGTGGAGATAGAAAATCAATTCAGCAGTCAAAGGGTTAACACAACTTAACAAAGAATTTTTCCAAATGCAACTTAACCCGTAAAGTGCTGGCGACGAGTATACTCGCCAAAAAGCGATTGTCCATCCAAGCTGAAAGTAAAGTTATAAAGGAAGGTAATCTTGGTGCACTTTACAGGTTGGTAAAAAATAAAACTGGAATTAAGCGAAGTATCCCACCCTTAAAGCTAAAAGGACAGGTGGTATCATCAGACGAGGCAAATATATTTTCCAAAAACTTCATCTCCGATAATGGAGCCATCCCCGATAATCAGAGGAACCTAATGCATGCGTTCACACAAGCCTTAGATAATGTGTCTTTCTCAAGCGAGAAAGTCCTCAAAGCAATTAATGATACAAAAACTAGCCATGCCATTGGTCCTGATGGACTATCCGCATATTTTTACAAAGAAATGCGGAATGAGATTATCTCTCCATTGGTGATAATATTTAAATGCTCAATGCAGTCGGGCAAAATCCCTAAATGCTGGAAAAAGGCACGTGTAATTCCAATCTTCAAAAAAGGTAATGCATCCGATCCACATAACTACAGACCAATATCTCTTACTTGTGTACCCTGTAAAATTATGGAAAGAATTATTAAAAATGAAATGCTAAATTTCCTAAACGAACAAGATATAATCTCGTATGATCAATTTGGTTTTTTGCCTGGAAGCTCAACAACGCTACAGCTACTGGACGTCCTAAACGACTGGACTAGTTGTTTAGATGAGGGTTACCCAGTTGACGTAGTTCTAATTGATTTTGCGAAAGCATTTGACTCCGTTGTCCACCACAAATTACTATTTAAACTAAAAAACATTGGCATCAGAGGGCAACTACTGACTTGGATTACTGATTTCCTTGTGGGCCGTAGCCAGCGTGTCGTAGTCGGAGAATCGGTGTCAGATGATGCTGTGGTTAAAAGTGGTGTTCCACAGGGGTCAGTTTTAGGTCCATTGTTATTCACTATTTTCTTAAATGATCTATCGCCAACTTCTGCTGGTGTAAAATTGCGAAAATTTGCTGATGACGTTAAACTCCACTCTGCAATGAAATCAAGACTGAGTCACATTGGTATCGTACATGAACTTGATGAACTAAAAAACTGGTCAGATCAATGGCAGTTGCCGATTTCGGACAATAAATGCAAAGTGTTGCATATCGGGGGTAAGAATCCATCATATAATTACTACCTATCGGGTTCAAAATTGGAACCATTAACTACTGTCAAGGATTTAGGTGTCTGGCTCTCTACGAATCTAACGTGGACTCACCACTGTAACGCTGTCATTAAAATAGCAATGCAACGTGCAGCTATTATCAGAAACTGTTTCACTTCTAGGGATGTCCCAACTTTACTGTGGGCCTTTAAAGTATATGTCCGTCCGCTTGTTGAATACGCCAGCCCCGTTTGGTCCCCGTCACTTCGAGGAGACATTCTGAGGTTAGAAAGAGTGCAGCGAGTGTTTACCAAACTTCTCCCAGGGTTCCGAAATATACCATATGCAGCCAGACTGAATAAATTGAAAATTGATTCTTTGGAACTACGCCGGGTAAAAGCCGACCTATAATTCACGTATTGTCTGTTGCATGGTCTCCTGGATTATGATCCATCTCTTTTCTTTGATGTTAATAGAGAAAGGCGGACCAGGGGTCACTCCCTGAAATTGGTTAAAAACCCTTCAGATTAAACTGCAGAAAATACTTTTTTGTAAATCGTGTCATTAATGTTTGGAATGCTTTACCTGATGATGTTGTCACGGCACCCTCTATAAATTGTTTTAAATTCAGACTAAATAAGTGTAACCTACTACCATACATATCAGACTATTCCTAATGTTATTTTTGCTATATTGTTGTACAGATATTTCTATCTAGCTATATGTATTTGTTATCACTTAATGTTGGTAAGATATAAGCGGTTTCTGGTAAAAGCCCTATCTTACCATTTTGCTAACTTACTCGGCAAATAAACTTTTTTTATTAAAAACACAAGCACAACTTTGAGTCCAAAGTGTGCACGAGATGGCCAACAATGGAGAAACGACAACAATGCTAGGTTCCCTTAACAAGCCGACTCCAGAGACGGCCATAGCCGAGCTCCTTCAAGTTAAAGAGCTCCTTCTAGTTGGTAGTTCGAGTCCCGTCCAGGTTACCCCTACCTTTGTGGAGATAGAAAATTAATTCAGCAGTCAAAGGGTTAATATCTGTATGTGTTACGTTGGAAAATACGTCGTCATTTAGATTATTTTTTGCGTGCATCCTTCTCCAGATCATCTCAGTGCGTAACTAATAGCTTCAAGACGATCCATGCTTCATGTAATTTCTATAGTATTGATTATTTTGATGTGCTGATTGTTTCGACGTAAACAAATTGCAAATGTTGTTCACACTTCGTTCGTCACGTTTCTCAGCATATCTACATTTCACCTGTATCATTCCAAACATACGATTAGTTTGTTTGCACGTATGTACGTCTTCTCCTCCAGAAGTAATCCCCTACGAAGGTGAGAGATGAAAGATTGATAGAGCAAAGCGAAACACACATTGAAAAGGTTTAGTTTGTGTGGAAATTGCTCGCTTTGCTCGTTCAATCCATGCACCTCCCTGCTTCAGAAACACGAATGTTTGACACCGTTTTAAAACCAAATCTCCTGTTTTGATTTTTCCATGCATCAAGTCAGTTAGTACAAAACCAATTTTAAGATCTGTATGTGGTGTGTTGCAAAATATGTTGTCCTTTTAGGTTATTTTTTCCGTGCATCCTTTTCCATATCATCACTCAAGGAGGTTTTCATGAACAAACATCATGCGGGTTTAAAAAAAACTTTGACGTTTTTTTTTCAGGGTTTTTCGCAATTTTGAGAGTCATAATATCAAGTTACAGCGATGAAAATAGGCCTATACTGAGCGCAATTTAATTATCTTTCGTTTGGTCCTACTCCCATGTTTGTAGGTGCTTTGGTTCCAAAGGAGTAGACGTATAAACACACACACACACACACATCATACGTCCTCAATGATGTAGATGAGTGTTTGAAGAAGCAAATAGGAAGGAAGAAGACGAATGAACAGAGAAAAGCAGCAAGATAAACCCAGAAAGCAAAAGATGTGGAAACCCTAATTAGTATCAAAAACACAAGAGAGGGAGTGTGCAGAGTTCCGTGCTGGGACTGTGGTGGAGTCTATATTGGAGAAACAAGAAAAAGTGAAAACCAGACTGAGCCAACGCATGGCGAATGTGCAAAATGAAGATGAAGATAATAGCATCGCAGTCCACTGCACGGAAACACTGCACGAAATTGAATGGAATGGGGCTAAGACACTGATTTGCTCCAACTCCGCAAGACACGAGCATCTTAGATGCGTAGAGTCGATTGTTATTAAAATCCACGAGATGAACCAAATTCAACTTATGAACTTTCAGGGGCCAACACATCCGAATGTGGAGCATTTAGTCGGCAGAGATAAGTTGGAATATTTCAAGGGTAATTTCATTACTTCGGGGGCAAGGTGCATCGATTTAAGCCAAATGAAACAACTCGCACGCGACAATGAAATAACTACAAATAGTGTCCTTTGACATTTCCACACACATGGCCAGTCAACACCTGGGATTGCATGGAATGGCAGTTTCGCAGTCACAGGTACAAAATGCACAGTCATGAAATGAATTGAATTGACCATAAAAATCTGACAGCATTGGTCAACACTGGGGAGTGGGTTCACGTACTATCAACAGAATTTGTTTCACTGCCAGGCCCATTGATGGTCACGCTGTGGTCCTCGCTTTCACTGGAGAGTGATTCCGATGACACACAGGGGTTGTGCGATTTGGGGAAACAACACTGGGGGTTGTGCAGAATGCACCGTTGAGGGAAAGAAAGGGGTATACCTACTTGTGTCACAAAACTGGTGTAGTTCTGCCACCTTCTTTGGACACCACTGAGAGTCAAGGGTAGCCAACTCATAAATGTGAGCTTCACATGCGAAGGTTGCATACGTGCCTAAGGATTTAGCAGACGAAAGGGACCAGTGTGTAGTGGGGGGGAGGAATTGCTTCAGCCTTATTAATGATGTGAAACTGAGCTAGCGCAGTGTGTCGCGTCACCAAGGAACCAAATTCGTAGCGTTTTACACCAGTAACTTGAGCTCCTCATTGCTCTTTGTGCTTCACACAGCCCTGCAGCTCATCACGGGTCTTTGAAAGAGATCTCAGCAGGTCCTTGTTGGAAGAATTCCCAAGAAAGTGATAGGCGTCTGCACGCCATGGTCACCTGTGTGGTGGTGAGGGCTGAATGGAAACATGCTGAATGCTAGGGGAGGAACGTAGACTGCATTCTCACCTAAACTAGCAGCTTGTGGAGGGGTGTAGTAAGTCGACTGCCGATTCTGCATACCCCTTAAAGAATGGTGACCAGCATAAGGAACAGCTCCAGTAAGTACCATTGTTTGAGAGAATAGTATTAGTTTGCATACACCTGACCTGCGACAAGTTGGTACCAAACTTACCAGCCTGTTGGCTCAAGGGTAATACCAAATCGTTCCTACCAAGCTGAAACGGTACAGCATTAACAGATGCATACCCTTGATTACCACTGTTCAAGCTTCCATAAGTAACATTAACAGCCCTAACCAGCAGTGTCATGGTTACCACTTATTTCTCCACGCCCTGAAACATAAGGCAAGAAATGATTATACACTTCAGCGGACTTACTGTTCACAGGGTTTGATGTATATAAAAGTTCTGAGTTACGTCTATTGACTTGTGACGAGGTGGCTGCAGGTTCTGCGGTTGAGAATCGATGCCAGTTGGGCAACTCATCTGTTCTTCGAGAGAGGGCCACAGTGTCACATAGCCTGTCTTTGATGATAATGGCCTTTACTGATGGTAGCATGTTAGCCACGATCTTGTCAGAGGCCACGTCATCTTCCTGAACTTTATGAAAACAGCAAGGTCAAGGTGAGCTAGGCTCAGAGGTCAGCTAGACGCGGAGACTATCTTTGATTAGAAAGGAATGGTTCTAGATGGTTTAATTGCCACGGATGCTCATCTTTACTCCGGGTCGAGAACTTCAACATTATAGGCACTTAGGGCATGTTGGATGCAACAGGTTGACCTCGAGTTCCAGCCTCTTTGTTTGGCTGCTGCATCGTGGTTGGGCAGGAAGTGTCGCAAGAGGCAACGCTAAGGGGCACGGAAAATTACTAGCCTAATTGGGAACAAAATAACTGGTCACTAGTATTAAATTTCTCAACAAAATAGCTAAATGACCCACAATATTTTTTTTACTAATAACTAGTAACGTATAGTAGAAGTGAAAATGTCAGCTAAATTAATTGCATCAACATTAGCATGCACAATACCGAAGTTAAATTGTGCTCGTCTGCCCATGCTGCCCTACAAATACCTAGTTGACTGTTCAATGAGCAGAAGTAGTAGCAAAGAACAAAGCACCAAATTTATGTATGCAACCAGGAGCCTATAGAAAACAACTATTGTTTTCTATAGGCTCCTGATGCAACTAATAAGTAGCAAGCCAGGCACAGGCTTTCCATAAATGGCTAGTCCTAGACCGTACCTTTTTGTGTTGAAAATGATAACACATTCACGAGATCTAGAATAGATAGAACGCGATCCTGAAGTCATCTGTGAATTTTGAAGAGCCTCTGGTGAAGATTCTGTGAGGCTAATCACCCCTACAGTTGGAGCTTTTTTGACCATAGCATAGGGCAGACGCCAAGTAGTACCTTGTGTATCACTGTAGAGTGATACAACGTCCTTTTAGCCCTGGCAACAACGTGTAGTCCTCTTAACTCCCGGCCGAAGAGTTTAAGAAACAGATGTAATGTGGGAACTTACAATCCAGCTGCCACATGGACAAATTTCACCCTATCCAGCAGTGGTCTGAAGGACCTTGTAAAGATATTTGAAAAACTATAAAACCCTACCCAGTTTCCCATACCACATTTAAATTGAATTTTCCCTCGTCGCCATTTGAAATTTATTTACAATTAGGCTGAAGTGGCTCGTGCCACTCTAGCAAGAAGTGAGATACGCAGTTTGAGTGGTTGAAGAGGTAGCACCCCCAGAGGAGTTCTGTGCCTATATTAATAACATTAGAGATGACAACATACGCTACAAAGTTTTTTAATCATCGTGATCTGTATATCTATATATAGATAGATATACAGATCACGATGATTAAAAAACTTTGTAGTGTATCAGTACCTTCCTAAACGAGCGAACAGAACGCGCCACTGTTAGATTCAGTTTGGCTCCAAACTTGATGTCGCGCGTGCATAGTGATGTTGCATCAGCCGCTCAGTACCTTCCGAAACTGCAATCGCAGCTCAGCAAAATCAACAAGCTCAACAGAGCACTCGTTACGTCATAACTTTAAGGTAACCAGACGTGGCTAATTAATCGGACCAGGCAAGGCTAATGGATGTAACCAGGCGCTAGCAATGCCAAATTACAAACCATCTCGGGGAGGTGGTTTGGAGTGGTTGCCAGTGGTGGAGCTTTTGAGCATGCGTGAGGAACCGGAAACATATTCATTGCTGACGATGGTTGACGTAAGTAAGCCACATCAATGCGGCTGTAGTAGGGAATGACCAAACTGTCACCAACAGTGGTGCGTTTGGGTCGTTCTGTTCGGTGCTTTAGGAAGGTGATGAATGTTGTCATCTCTAATGTTATTAACATAGGCATATTTCGCTTAGGAGCAGACTTATTGATGTGAGCAGACTTATTGATGTGAGCAGACTTGATGAGGCTTTATTAGGGAGGATTAAACAATTGGAACTTCAACAATCAGCAAGAGGACGAGCGGGCTCATTCTTGCCACGGTAGCAAAGAAAAAGGGCGAGCGGCCGACAATGAGAACGGATATGCGCTCTAACAATTAGAAACAAACACTATTAATTCAATAATGATGATTATTACAGCCGAGTTGAATCAGCGGGAATCAGCTAGACCAGCGTATGTTACGCCGGGGAACAACTAGTATATATATATTTTAGCAAATGGAGAGAAAAATAATGGTTTATGTCTGCATACTTTGTGGGAACGTTGCCGACGTCGCCTGTTTGAAAGCAGCTGCTGCCGTACGAATGACAGCGGGCAGATTTGCAACAAATTCAGTCTTCGCCGCCGCCACAGTATATTTTATGGGCGCACACTTTCAGCACTGTGTCGTTTAAAATTTTGAAATGGAAATGATGGTCAGCCACCAAATAGTCGTTAGTTACGTTTGTTTGCGTTACAATTAAAATTATTTGAAGGAATAGTAAAACTTATCCACCCAAAACTGGTAAAAAAACCCGCCAAGTTTCCAAAAACGATCGGCCTTTAAAGGTTGTGATATCATTCCACCAGGAAAAGGCCGCCAAGGTTAATCCTATTAGCCAAGTTAATCGCACATACTAATAGTTAGAAAGTTAAATATATTATATATTTTTTTTTTAAATTTTTACGAGCCTTACGTCAGCCGAAGCAATTAATGCTTAAAGAAAGAAATCACAAGGTAAAGGGTAAATGAAGCAAGCAGTCTGCATTAAAGACTGGCCTTGTGAGGATACACAATACACTAGTCTGAGAAAGAAAGAAAAGACTACTGCCCCGGCTGGGACTCGAACCCAGGACATCCCGTTTACTAGCCAGGCGCTCTAACCACTGCGCTACCGGGGCGGGTACTGGCTACAGGCTCCAGCCGAGCTAAGTAGATGTTCAATCTTTCTCAGTGGTTACCTAAAGATCACAAACAAACAAACAAGGAGGGAAAGCAACTTTGCTTCTTGGCCTCCACACTAGAAATAATGCAAGTAGTAAATAAAGAAAGAAATCACAAGGTAAAGGGTAAATGAAGCAAGTCTGCATTAAAGACTGGCCTTGTGAGGATACACAGTACACTAGTCTGAGAAAGAAAGAAAAGAAAGAAGAATACACTAGTCTGGAGCCTGTAGCCAGTACCCGCCCCGGTAGCGCAGTGGTTAGAGCGCCCGGCTAGTAAACGGGATGTCCTGGGTTCGAGTCCCAGTCAGGGCAGTAGTCTTTTCTTTCTTTCTCAGACTAGTGTATTGTGTATCCTCACAAGGCCAGTCTTTAATGCAGACTGCTTGCTTCATTTACCCTTTACCTTGTGATTTCTTTCTTTATTTACTACTGGCATTATTTCTAGTGTGGAGGCCAAGAAGCAAAGTTGCTTTCCCTCCTTGTTTGTTTGTGATCTTTAGGTCACCGCTGAGAAAGATTGAACATCTACTTAGCTCGGCTGGAGCCTGTAGCCAGTACCCGCCCCGGTAGCGCAGTGGTTAGAGCGCCTGGCTAGTAAACGGGATGTCCTGGGTTCGAGTCCCAGCCGGGGCAGTAGTCTTTTCTTTCTTTCTCAGACTAGTGTATTGTGTATCCTCACAAGGCCAGTCTTTAATGCAGACTGCTTGCTTCATTTACAATTAATGCTTGTATGGCTGAACCGGCTCAATTTTGAACATTACTAGATTATTTTGGGAGAAGAAGAAATCTGGTAAAGGCCCGGGGATTCGACCCAGGAAACCTCCGATCATCGTCAGGGCCGAAAGATTGTCCAGAATTAGCCAGAATACATCCCATAGCCGCTGAAGGAGCATGGTAGCCTCACGCTACCCTGGCCGGCAGTCCTGGCGGGGACTTTGCCAAGGTCCCCTTTCCAGGGCTTCGACCAGATCCGCAAACCTCCAGCAACCAGGCTGAGCTCTCTCACCGCTCAGCCACGATGACCACTGCTAGCGGTAGCAATCTTCAAGTTTTCATTTATCGTCCAAAGTATTATTCGGTGCGATTAACTTGGCTAATAGGATTAACCTTGGCGGCCTTCCTTGGTGGAATGATAGGCCGACCGTTTTTGGAAACTTGGCGGGTTATTCTACCAGTATTGGTTTTGGGTGGATATCACAGCTTTCATAGGACTGTGAACGTACAAAAGGTTACACCGTGTTATCTTCATCTGTACCTTTTTTTCTGGAGAAATTTAATATTTATAAATTTTCACATTGATAGTTTTCAAATTTACCACTTTTAATTAGCCGTTTGATTAGCCAAATTCACATGGCTTAGTTTATTGTACGAGCATTCGTCACATGCTTACGTTTCTTCAGTCCCATTTTTGAAGACACTGGCTAACAATCGCTGAAATCGTTCGCTTCGCTCACTCAATCAGCGCATGCCCTTTAGTTGTTTTGTTTATCCTTGTACATTCCCCGTACTTTTTCAAGATTTCGGCAGCATTAGGATTTATTCTCGACATGACAAGCTACACTTATCGTTGCTTGCAGTTGATAGGCACGGTAACTTAGGACTGTGAATATACAAAAAGCCAGCTCACCATTTTATATTTCGCTCTACATTTCTTTTTGGAGGCCTTTCATGTCTGTAAATAATTAGCCGTTACATCAGCAAAATTGAGAATTTTTTTCGTTTGCTCTCTTCGTTCACATTTAGTCATGCAGAAACCCCCGTTGCTAAAACAGCAGAACGCGAAGCATTTTATTTTTGGGTTATTAGAAAACACCACGCTTGGTCATCGATGCTCGTATTGTAGTCCAGTCAAAATAGGACATAAAGGTGGAATGAAATCCCAAAGTCTTGGAACTTTGTAAGGTTGTTTGGGAAGGTCTAGTAAAAACTATATCAAAAGTCCTGATGATGTGGAGGTGATCTGGCTTCGCTAGACCGTAAAATACCCAAAAAAGGTGACTTTTCATTCGTTTTCCATTAATATCTCGGAATCTGTGAGTCCTACCAAAAAAGTTCCCTATAAACGTTAAAGAGGACAAAATTTACCACAAAAACTATTCTCTTCATTTTTTCTCTAGCACCAGTAATTTACGAGATATTCGAGTTCGAAAATTGAGAAATCTTCGAAATAGACATCTACTATACGTGGTGTACATAGATCAGATGAATACACCCTAACCTCATTTAAGTTAGTACAAGATCATATAACACCAAACACTTATTTACTGCTATACATATTTATTTACTACATATGCAGTTACTACACCAGGTTACTATATATTACATCGCATCGTAATATCAAATCAAGTCGGCGGTCAACGTCCTCCTCCTGAAGTTTATTGTCTTCAACAGTTGGTGTCAGGCTATTCAGTCGTCATGGCAGTTGTGACAGATAGCAGTGCAACTCATAATTATTTTCTGGCACCGACACTTGTCTCCACAACATGTGGTGTATCTGCAAAATATGAGGTTGATACAACCTCAGGGGCTACAGCATCTTTGATTGCAGTTGGTACAAGATTGCCATTCTGCTAGGCTCTCACCCCAAAGTGCAGCTAGCTGGTAACTCATTACCCATCCATAGTTGCAGTTGGTGGAAAACACGAAATAAGCATTGCAAAGCTGCACCTTCTGAGGGAGGAGGAATAGTAGCTCCGACTTCATGTTGGTGGCAGACTTTGTGAAGTCATGGTGCCTATGCAAGTTGAGGGATGTTGTAGTAGGAGTAGCTCTATACAGAGTCGTGAAAAACTGTGTTCTACCTCCGATACATGTTAATACTTGGAAGTTGAGTGGTTGAACACATCTGCTACACTGAATGCAATGCCTCACGTTGTAACAGCAGTTTGTAACCAACTTCTTTCTCCTTCATGAAGGAAGCTTATGTCTTGTTGCAGCCTGTGAATGCATGAGCAAATAGTATGAGATCTTTGAGGCCCTTCTGTTGTTGTTGGGTTAAAGATAATACCTGTGTTCCTACCTTTCTATTACCGGGCTTGTAGAAGAATATATTTCGGTGTAGCCGTTCGAGCTGTAAGAAGAAATATAGATCTGCATCTTCCCCAACAATGGCTACATTGTCACTGTCACTCGCTTTGATGATGACGCTCCTGACAATAAGCTTGTCAGCATCATCAGGTTTTTGAAGGTATTGTACTCCTCTGCCATTTAGTTTGGAGGAAGGCATCTTGATCAGCCTGGCCTTATGTTCATTAGATTGAAACTGATGTACCCGAGGCAGGACACAGATTTTTCTTGAGTCAGTAGACAGTTTCTCCTACTAAACGTCCCTCAACTTGCATAGGTACCATGCCAATCTAGATCGGAAATGAGCTACCAGCTGCAATTTGGGATTGGGAGTGTAGTCAGAAAGTCACTGCAACCAAAGATGCTGTTGCCCCTGAGTCCTCAACATCATATTTAGCAGATGCACCACAGGTTGTGGAAACAAGTGTGGGTGCAGCAAAATAAGCGTGAGTTGCACTGCTATCTGCCACAACTGCCACGGTGACTATTTGAATAGCCTGACACCAACTGTTCAGGATGATAACCTTCAGGAGGACGTTTACTTCGACTTGATTAGATGTTATTAAATATGTATTTGAAGTTACGATTCGATGTTATGTGTAGTAAACTGATGTAACAAATAAATATGTATAGTGGTAAATAAGTGTTTGATGTTATATGATGATATAGGAACTTAAATGCGGTTAGGGTCGGTCCACGTAATCTATGTGTACCCCATATAGAAGATCTGTCAATCACTGAGGTTTCTCAAATTTAGAACTCTAATATTTCGTAAACTACTAGTGCTAGAGAAAAATGTATAGGATCAAGTTTGTGACAAATTTTGTCCTGTTTAACTTTTGTAGGGAGCAGTTTTCTGGTAGGACCCACATATTCCGAGATATTATCGGAAAACGAATAAAAAGTGACCTATTTTTTGGTATTTTAAGGTCTAGCGAAACCAGCTCACCTCCAAATCATCAGGACTTTTGATATAGTCATTGCTAGACCTCCCCAAACAACCTTGCAAAGTTTCAAGACTTTGGGATTTTATTCCACCATTTGCCAAATTTGAGCCTTCGTTGACTGGACTATTGTTGCGTAATCATCATCTAACGTGCACCTGGGAATCTGGCTGTTGCAGACATAGGGCCTTAGGGCTTCGGGCAGATGACCAGGAGTGGTTAACGCTCGTTAAACCCTTTTTTTTATCTAACGTGCATCCCTTTATTCTACGCAGTGCACGGCAACGTTAATGTTTCCTTACTTTTGCCCTTCGTTACAGTTCAGCTTTTAGTTCGTTCAGAGTTTTACAATCATCTAAGGACCAGTGTTGATTGTTCACGCCATTGTTGCGTGAAATCCTTGGTTGCAACTTGGAAAAGAAACGAAGTTTAAATCCCCTTGTGCCGAATTTCAAAACCCTCCCACACATTTTTCCTGACGCCTACAACCCCCAAACCAACAAAAGGACCATGCCCAGATCACCATGCATCCATGTGCAAAAGTTCAGCTTCGTAGGACCAAGAATTTAACGTGACCCCTATAAATTCTTGGTAGGACGTCTCAATTTTGCGCTAGCCATGAGCAACAAGTCTTAATAGCAAAAATCTTATTAGCTAGCTAGCTAACCAGCTATCTAGCTAGACAGTAACATAAAAACAACGTTATTGACGCATCTTTTTCTCTATGATTGGTGGTCACTCATCCTTTAAATTCTAGTTTCTTTGTTGCCAAAACATCTTAACCTGATAATTTAGCATTACATTCCTCGAATGTGATGTTCCCCTGGAGGTTTCTTCCGGTGCGCAGGCTCCTGCTTGTATATTCCTACTGCGCATATGCGTGGCAGTCTTCCCTTATAAAAGCGAGAGCGTGGACGCGTTCAGCATTCATTTTTCTCTCAATGTGTCAGGCAGTGACTCGAGAGGGGAGGCAGGGCGGGAGTAGGTTAAGTATGTTTTAGGCACAAGTAAACCGATCGATCCCGAAGAATGCTGACATCCCGACTTTCGTTCTGTACGAAAACGACAAGTGTCTACAGCTGAGTCTTCGTGCCGCGTTACAAGCCAACGTTCTCAATACTGCGGTGAACGCCTTATGCGAGAAGGTATCTACGGCCGCAAATCCCGAAAAACTACACAATCTTTCGTCCCTAATCACGCAGCTCTTCCAGAAGGCAAGCTTCGCCACGAACCATTCCATCAACTGGGCCACTAGAGCTCTTTTCAACAACACCCTACTCCTCTGGGACATTGCTCTTTCGTCCGCCACCAACTTGAACGTCTCTACGATGCACCGGCTCCGGAACCAGCCCATCCACGAGTCGGACACGCTCTTCCGTGGTCTCATCCCAACTCTTGTTCCTCACCTTGACATCTCTAGGAAACCCAAACCGCTAAAACAAATTTCTTCCAATTTTCGTCCGGCTCTGAAGAACTAACAGCCCATTCCCCGTCCTCCTCTAGACATTTGGAACAAAACATCGGCTCCCTCTCAGTCTCCTCGTTCCAACGACTTTCGTCCGAGAAACCCGCAGCCCTTTTGGACGGACCAGCCTTGCTCCCGCTCCGGCCAACACAATCAGAAGCGAGCCGCCACTCCGGATCGACGAAGCTGCCACTCGTTGCCAGGGGGCAGAAGCGGCTTTCGTAAAAACCAACAATGACGCCTCTCACCCATCCTGCCTTCCAGTCAGTGAGAGCCTACGCCGATTCCTCCCGGCTTGGCTACAATTAACATCAAAAACAGAAGTCCTTTTCATCGTCGAACACGGCTTTCGCCCGGAATTTCTTTCGAAACCCCCGCTCCTGCCGACACCGCGAAGGGATTTCTTCCCACCAGTGACTCCACTACTTTCATTCGAAATTTCAGAACTCCAACGGAAAGACGCAATAAGGGAATGCCACAAGCCAGGCCCGGGTTTCTACATTTCCATCTTAACCCGACCAAAGAAGTCAGGAGGTTCCCGTCTGATTTTCAACATGAAACCTCTCAACAAATACATCCTCAACAACCATTTCAAAATGGAAACTCTCGAATCAATCCGTCTTTCATTCAAACAAAACGACTGGACAGTCTCGATCGACCTGGAAGACGCTTACCTCCATGTCCCACTCCATCCGGCTATCACGCTACTCTTCCGGTTCATCTACAACCAAAAGGTCAACGAATTTTTCTGTCTTCCCTTCGGCCTAAATGTAGCCCCCAGAATTTTCACAACAGTTCTCAAACCAATTTTGGCAAACCTACACCAAGACGAAATTCAGGCCTACGCCTATCTAGACGACTGGGCCCTCAACAATGCGGACCGTCTCATACTGGAACGAAACAAGCACAAGACCATTTCCCTGTTAAACCGACTGGGCTTCGGAGTGAACTACTCAAAATCTCGCCTAATACCAGCACAAGTCTTCACCTTTCTCAGAGCCTCTTTCGACCTTCGCACAGCAAGTATCGCCCCCTCCCCGGAACGAATAGAAGATCTTCTTCTCCACGCCCGTCTCTTTCGGTCGAAAACAAGTTTTTCTCCTCGGGAACCAAACTCCCTCATCGGAAAGATGACCGCAATGGCGAACCTCGTCCCCTACGGCAGATGGATGGTAAGGCCGTTTCACCACCACCGCAGAGACAACCCTGCAATCAACCAGGATCGTCCGGACAAACAAATCCCCTTCAATCCCGACTTTCCTATGGACTCCCTCCTTTGGTGGTCAGATGTCACCAACCTCACAAAGACACAACCTCTTCACGAGCCACATCCCGATCTGCTCATCCTTACGGACGCCTCGAGAACCGGCTGGGGTGCCCACCTTGGCACTCAGGAAGCCTCAGGCCGTTGCCTCCATCCTGCACAGAACACATCAACTCCTCCGAGCTTCGAGCAATCCTACTCGCTCTGCTTCATTTTCTCCCGAAAATCAGAAACAAGACAATACAAGTCCAGTCCGACAACACAACTGCCCTAGCCTACATAAGGAAAGAAGGAGGAACGAAATCCAGATCTCTTCAACCTCTGCGTACCGCACAACATCACACTCCTTCCTCTCCACATCCCAGGCAACAGGAATTTGATTGCCGACTCTCTTTCATGCCAGAAACCACCGACAGGCAAATGGTGCCTCAAGAAATCCATTTGCGAATCTCTCTTCACCATTTGAGGCACTCCGATGACAGACCTGTTCCCCACGAGGCACAATGCCAGACTTCTCCACTACATAAGCCCGATTCCGGACGAAACAGCAGTAGCAGTAGACGTTTCCATGGCAAAACCTTTTCGCCTACCTCTTCCCCCCTTCAAGCTACTTCCACAAGTTCTTCTAAAGATCCAAGAAAGCCAGAGCTTGTTTCTACTCATAGCCCCTCTCTAGCCATCAGCAGCGTGGTTCCCGCTTCTTCTGGAACTACTAGTCGACACTCCCAGAAGTCTACCCCCTCAACCAGATCTTCTGTCCCAACAGAAAGGAACAAAGCTACACCCAAACGTACCAAACCTCAACCTACACGGGTGGCTACTATCATCAAACTCCTCAAAAAGGCTGGAATTCATCGAGAAGAGGCTGAACGCATCGCCTCAAAGGCAACCGGGGATTCCACTAACCGGATGTACGACAGCCACTGGTCCAAATGGATTCGTTGGTATCACAAGACAAGCTAATCCTATCAACCCACCTCTTCCCACCCTTCTAAACTTCTTCAGAAACCTGTTAAACATTGACAAACTCAAAGGCTCTACAATTCTAGTCTATCGATCTGCCCTAAACACCGTCTTCAAAGCCGCCAACAACACGAACCTACTCGAAGACTACCGAATTTCGGCGCTTCTACCTTCATATGAAAATGAAAGACCCACCACCAGAAGAAACAGACTGGAACAGACTGGAACAGACTGGAACCTTTCACTCGTCCTCCAATCCCTAATGAATGAACCATATGAACCCCTTCAGGATACCTCTCTTCACCTCATGATCCGTTAGACAGTCTTCCTCGTCACTCTTGCAGCCAGTCTAAGGTGTTCGGTGATTCAACCCCTCTCAGCAGACCCAGCATACTGCATCTTCAGCCCCAACTTTTCCTCTGTTACTCTCTGCCCAAGGTTAACATTCAGACCGAAAACACAAAAACCCTCGGAACCACCGAAGCCAATCACTTTCCCGGCTCTATCCACCCTAGTTGGTAACGAACCAGAATGCCTTCTTTGTCCAGTCAGAGCCTTACGCTTCTACCTAGCCCGGACTCATCATGAAGACATCCACCGAGGAAGAAACCAACTTTTTCTCCCAATTCATCCACAAACGGGCGAAACATCAGCAGCCATGGTATCAAGATGGATAAAGAAAACAATTAAAGCAGCCTATGAGAAAACTCCAAATGAGAGCGTGAGAATGATGGCTAACGAAGTGAGAGCTATCTCCACATTATGGGCCCATCACAACGCCATTCCAATAGAAGAAATCCTAGCAGCAGCGTCTTGGTGCCATCAATCAACTTTCACCTCCCAATACCTCAGGGACATGTCAAGAGAAGAATCAGGTCTACACCGGCTGGGACCAATCGTCGCAGCCAAAACTGTAGTCAACCTCCCCATTAAGCACTCGGAACACAGAAGCAAGCCACCCTTGATGTAAGCAAGCCACCCAGATGGCTTGTGCACAAAAGGGCTGCATATGGTATTGCAGATGGGGTCTTGAACTGGACATCCGACTTCCTTGGGTGTAGGGAACAAGTTGTAGTAGCTGATGGACTGACATCTGACTCGAAGCAAGTAACCTCTGGCGTACGCAGGGTTCAGTGTATGGTCCTCTGCTTTTTATTCTCTTCCTGAATGATGCTCTGGATCATTTTTCAAGTGCAGCCTTCTATTTTGCTGACGATGGAAATTTAGCAGCAAGAATTAAGTGTTTTAATGACTGCTTGGCTCTTAGCAGAGACATCATTATCTTTTGGAACTGGTGTAAGAAGTGGAGTTTAAAGATCAATCGCACCAAGACTAAAGTTGTGTCATTCACAAGGAAACAGCTGGACAATACAGTGTTTTATGATTACACTTTAGGGGGGGAGGTACTCAATTGAGTCACTGACTTAAAGTGTTTAGGTGTGCACCTGACCTCAGAATGGCGATGGAATCTTCATGTGTCTGATATTGTAAAGGGTGCGGAGAGAATGATGAGATTCGTTTACAGGGTGCTGCGGGATGCTCCTGAAAATACTCGCTTGGCGGCATACAAAAGCCTTGTTAGGCCAAGACTTGAGTACGCTTCAGCTGTTTGGGACCCTTACACTTCCTCTTTAGTGCAGCAAGTGGAGAGAGTACAGAGACGTGCAACTAGGCTCATAAAGAGAGACTTTAGGCAAGAGTTATGTGTTACTGCTACACAGAGGGAGCTTGCTTTATTGAACCTGGAGGACAGAAGAAAGGAACACCGGCTTCACCTATTTTTCAATATTGTTAACGGCCACACTATTGTGGACCGAGATCGCTTTTGTGCTGTGCCCAATTTTTTTGGAAGGCATGATCATACTATGAAGGTGGGGCTCCCACACACTCGGAGAGGCTACGCCAGATTTTCATTTTTTGTTGAAACTGCCTTCAACTGGAATGGCTTGAAAGAGGACGTGGCTTGTGCTAAACATCTGGAAGGATTTAAGAAAAAACTTGAGGTGGAGAGGAAAGTAAGAAGTTGTTCTCATAATTTGGCCTAACCATTTTTTTTTTTTTGTTTTTTTTTTTGTCCTGCACCCTGTGCAGATTGTCATAATGCCTATGGGCGCGACAATTATTTTATGTAAATGTAAATGTAAATGGAAGCAAGCCATCCAGAAGGAAGCAAGACCCACACAACAGCCCTTTTCAAGGCCACCAAATCCTATGAAAGAGTTCCAAGTTCCTGTTTTCACCTGTTCTGAATAAAGTGCAAATTTTTCTCTTCCAGACAAAAATTTTTGGGGGAACGCCTGCTTGCATCCCGGGGCGCTCGTCAGGACGGTGCCCGCCACCAAACTTTGATGAGGTCTACTGATAATGTTAAATTATCAGGTTAAGATGTTTTGGCAACAAAGAAAGAACATTTTGCCGGCCCCCAGCTAGGCCGGCTAGAAATGGTTTATTTGTGCCTAAAATATACTTAACCTACTCCCGCCCTGCCTCCCCTCTCGAGTCACCGCCTGACACATTGAGAGAAAAATGAATGCTGAACACGTCCACGCTCTCGCTTTTATAAGGGAGGACTGCCACGCATATGCACAGTAGGAATATACAAGCAGGCGCCTGCGCACCGGAAGAAACCTCCAGGGGAACATCACATTCGAGGAATGTAATGCTAAATTATCAGGTTAAGTATGTTTTAGGCACAAAGAAACCAATTTTAGCCAGCCTGGCTGGGGGCCGGCAAAATGTTCTTTTTCTTTATCTCTGAACCTTTTCCGTACATTTTCCACAATTTGAAACATTTCCGTCGCATTGGGATTTATCCTCAAATGCCAAAATATGCTTTCAGTTGCTTACAGTTAACAGAAACATGTCTGCTAGTGAGCCGCCTTTTTATCACTAACAATCAATTTTTTAACATTCGGAAGTCTACAATGGGATGATCTACTGTTACTTGGCGGCACCAGCGTGTGTCTAGATATACGAATGGAAAGGAAATCTCACAGGGGACAGTCGCGTTGTCCGCGAGCGGAGTGAGCAAAGCGAACGAGCGAGCGCGCTCGCTTGTGCTCGCGAACAACGTGACTGGCCCATGTGGGAAATTTAGGGCTATATCTGGTCCAACTGGAATAGTAGCTGCGTTCTTCTATCACTACATCCCAGTTGGCCTTCAGTTATCGAGCCGTGTCGATTTACGCTGCCGATAGCCGTATATAAAAAAAAGTCTTGTTCGCCGCTGCTGAAGTAAAAGTTAACGGCGCACACCTCTATTGTTGATTTTCTTAACCTTACTTCCGGTTTTAACGGTGCATTATGGGATTGCAATGGTGTCATGCCGTGTCATCGGTAACGTGGCAGAGCCTGAATTTTTAAGAAATCTTGTCTGCTAAGCCGCTGAACAATACGAAAATGGGTTTGTGCAAATGTCCACGGAAGAAAGTGACGAATCAGTTCTGTTTTGAGCACAGAGTGAATGTTTGCGAACATTGTATGGTGGCCAATCATCCCAAAGTAAGCACAACCAGGATGTGTCATTTATGAAAATCAAAATAATCAAACGAATAACACCTGGATGTTGGGTGGGTGTAGGGATGGAAAATACGTTCAGACGGTACCGTTTTGTAATTCTAAAGAAAGAGTATTAGGGGCGATTGCGGAACATGTTCGAAATACAAAGTTGTATTTACGTTGGGTTTTATCGATGATCAAATCGTTTCTTACTAAATAAATAACCCAGGATATCTCTTAGTTCAGGCTGTTTTGTCCAAAGTTCGGGGTACGAGTGGTGGGGGGGTCCTGTGCTCCTCCACCACCAACAATCCTACCTGTTCCACGAAGTACAATCAGCAACAGACTTAGATTAGATGGTAACAATAACATGTTGTTCCTTGTCACATCAACCCACTAACCCGAGGAGCAACATTTAAACGATAGAACCCTTGATTATTGTTGGTCCTGTGGGCAACTGGCTCCTGCAGTTGTTTCATTATATACGAGGGTCTGGCGCCAGTCCCAGCTACTGCACCTCCAAGTGTTAAAATCTTCGATGTAAACCGTTCTTTTGTGTCCTAGGCTTGTGGGGAAAGTCACTCTAACTGGGATAAATAATTAACCCCAACAGAAACCTACCCTGTGTGCCAAAGATCAACTCTTGGTTTGGGGTGGAAAGGGTGCCAAGAACCTCATGGTAGCTGTTGGGAGTGGTTTAGTTTTCTTCATGGTTTTTCTTGGGGGGGTTTAACATGGAACTTGCTGCTTCAGTAATTCTTTCGAAAACAGAACCAGATAAATATGCCTAGCAAATAAGCTGTGACCATCGATGAATAAAACGCATGGTGTTGCACGGTATTAAATTTTTGCAGGACGGAATGGTTCTGAAAATGGTGGTCTACTGTAATGTAGGAAATAATTTTTTTACTCATAGCGGTGCGGGACTTCTTTTTCTTCTCGATTGGACGCCCTAACATTGACAACAACACAAACAAGCTTGGTCATCTTGTTTACTGAAGAGCTGCTCCCTCTACCACCCCGTTCCGTAATGTGAGCACTCTTGACAACTCAAATGGGAGAGAATTTAGTAGCACACTAAAACATCAAAAGTTCACTTAAATTTTCGAAGTATTGTCCGTTTTTCCTTCTTCGGAAGTCTGCCCAAAAACGAACCTACATGATGTTGCAGTTTGCTAATCCGAATTAAAACTTCTTTTTCACGTGTCACACCACTGATCTGTACGGTACAATCTAAGCTCTGCCCGATTCGCTTTTGTGCGGTTCTAATTAGATTCAAGTTTTGTGGTTAAGTCAGTGCAGGAGATTGTCAATTTGGTTGCAAGATGGCCCAGTAAGATTCATGAGGAAAATCCGGCGATTAGAGAAGCTCTTGATTGCTAAGGATTCAAGTGCACGAAGATGGGCGTCTTGTTTAGTGTTGGAATGTAGGAGGATGGAAGTGTTGCTCCAATCGATCTTCTGCTTGTATCTATTGTGATGTTATACAATACCATTTAGCTTCTCTCCTCGTCGGGTTGCTCTCATGTGTTCTTTGATTCTTTCCTAGAGCATGCGTTTTGTCTCTCCGATATAATTAGCATCTCATTTCAGGCAAGGAACAGAATAGACTACTTTTGTAAGGGAGCCAATTTTGGTTGGGAGAGCAGTGTCGCATTCACTCTCAATTGTTGCTTCAGTTATGATTTCAAGTGACGGGGGAGGCAAAGGGCTTGGCAGGGCTGTCTTGCTCCTGGTGGGTCGGAGGTGGGGGGGGGGGGGGGGGGGTGAAGATTTCTTCCCTGCCTGAAATGCGATGCTATTTATATCGGAGAGACAAAACGCACACTCCAAGAAATAATCAAAGAACACGTGGGAGCAACCCGACGAGGAGAGAAGCTAAATTTATGCATTTCCAGAGGACATGTATGAATGAAATTGTAAAATTTTCATTTACCCCATTACCGGTGTAAAAAAAGGCTGTTTTATAGCTCTTTCAAATCTGAGGATGAACGTCGTAAACCGTTCATTTCTATAGCCTAGCTTTTACGATTCCAGAGATATCCCCATTTGAGTTTTATTCTTTACTGCTGGCCATCGTTTTGGTGAGTGGGGCAAAACTCAAGTCGCCAACTGCTGATTTTCATATGCCAAATGGCGAGTGGCGACCCACATTAGAAAGGGTTAATTAGCCTACAATGGTGATGGCTTTATTACATTAGTACCTCAAACAAGTCTAACAAGTATTGTACCTATAAAACAGACCTGAAGTAAAACAGAAGTCACTTGAAATCAAGCTGCTTGCATCCACAGAATATTTTGTACTAGTGAACTGAAACAAGGGCGAACAGTCTGTGTAGAGATCTCCGTGGGTGGAGCAATTGATTTTCAAGTGATCAATTTTCATTAACCCGCCTAAACATTGGAGCCTAACGTACAGTAGAATGGAGCCCCAAACATGCAGTCCCTAGTTTCTGCTTTTTAGCTAAGTGCTGAAACCAATCCGGTTTGTGCCCAAGTTTATGCTCGATGAAGCCAGAAAAAAAAAACCAGTAACCCCCACCCCCAAAAAAAAATACAAAACAATAAAACCTGAAAAAACCCAATCAAGTTGGGTTTTTCAAACCCTGATGGAATTCTGGCTTCTGACCCAACAATGGATGCTGGTTGCTTAGCCTATAATGCTGTTAAAAAGACCTATGCACTAAGGGTCTACCTTTTAACTGAAAAAAAAATGTGTCTTAGTGGCGCCAGACTATCCTTTACAGGGAGCAGTTAACAAACGTCTGTGGCACCACCATAGAATACGGCTGCACTAAAGTAGTTTTGTTGTACTGCCTTGAAAGTTGGACAGCAAAATGCTGCAGTCTAAACTTCTTGGAAGAAACCACCACTAATTACAAGTCTTTACACCGAACGGAGCCAGAGTTGCTTTTATTTTGGCGTTTTGCTATGCAACGTTTGGCATCATCCCGTCAGCAGCTGGCAGTGAATTCAATTACCATGATTGCACGTTTCAATTTAAAATTCTCTATCAGCAGTTTTGTACGATGCATACTCGTAGGTCTATATATTTCTTAGTGGAGTGGCTTGTCGGATGCGAAGTTGCAGCACGTCTAGCCAAGAGTCGAAAATAAAGTTTGACAAATCTCAGTTTTCATTGAACTTTTCCTTATTTGACATGAAACGTAGCAGGCAAATCGGCAGAACTAAGGGAAACACTGGTGTGTTTGCACGATTCAATCAGAATGCTCATGTTTGAAAAATATTGGCTAGGCTCTGTGGCGAGTAAAAACCATCAATAGTTTTAAACAGTGTTCGCACAAGGTGCTTCGAAGTCCTTGCATATACTTTCGAATTTTTACGAAAAAATGTAGGC
Source organism: Lithobius niger (assembly GCA_023313725.1). Classification (NCBI taxonomy): domain Eukaryota; kingdom Metazoa; phylum Arthropoda; class Chilopoda; order Lithobiomorpha; family Lithobiidae; genus Lithobius; species Lithobius niger. The sequence goes on along the minus strand of JAHWFP010206449.1, from coordinate 67,501 downwards.
CTAAGGCTTTGAATTCCTTGAAATTGTTAACTAAGTCTTTGAAGGTCCTTGAATATAGTTTTCTAATTGCCGTTGGAAAATATCCATTACCTGTAAATTTAATTGCATTCAGTTCCTGAGTGCCTGAGTGCTCTTTATGACTTGAGGTTTTTCGCTCTCCTGATCCGGCCAGTGCGCAACCCCACTGCGCATGCGTCACCATGCGCAGTCCTCCTATAAAAGCGGACAGCTCGCCCCTGGCGGCCATCTCTTTTCCTCAACTCTCGTCGCAGACGTCGCCTGAAGAAGCTCTCCTCTCCACTCCCATTCGCCGTTCATCGTTCTCAGCCCGTTCGCCGTTCGCAGCCCATTCGTCGTCCGCATACCATTGCGTGGAACTTCGACGACGCCTGCTGCCGTTCGTTGTGCTGCCTGCCGACCTTTAACCGCCCGTTCATCGTTCGCCGTTCGCAGCCCGTTCGTCGTTCGCACACTTGCCTGAACTCCTACGCCACCTGCTGCGGTCGCCGTGTGCTGCCCGTTCGCCTTCAACTTCATACTCAACGTTCGTTGTTCGTCGTTCCCGTTCGTCGTTCCCGTTCGTCGTTCGCAGGTCATCAATCCACAAGCTACGACGTCATCTTCCTTGCCGTTCGTCGTTCCCGTTCGTCGTTAGCCTGTCATTCAGCCACAAGCTACGACGCCTTCTTCCTTCCCGTTCGTCGTTCGCCTGTCATTAAGCCACAAGCTACGACGCCATCTTCCTTGCCATTCGTCGTTCGCCCTAGCTGCTCGTCACTCTCTGCTTGTTCGTTGATCACCGTGACTGTTTGCCACCCGCATTGTCCATCATTGTAACCTTTCACCGGTGTATTATGGATTCTTCACCGTCAAGTCCGTTACCACCGGATCCCAGCATCGTAGTGCTGCCGCCTCCACCTCGACCCACAGCCTCATTGACCACGCAAGATCACTCTGCTTCGCCATTAACCTGCTCCCAGAAGCCTCCATCAACCTTTGCATCTCTCGTCCCACAACAACATGATGTCCATCCCCTCGATTTATCATCAGCTTCGCATCTCGGACCAGCAACTGAACCTTTGTCCACGCAGGAAATTCATCGTCTCATGAACCGTGCCATCAGGGAATTTTCCTACAAGAACCGCCCTTCTGCACCGAGAAGGCAAACGTAAGCAGCCTTCTGCCCAGCCGCCGTCAAAGAAACATCGCCCTAACATTTCCACGGCTGACCTTCAGCAACATTTATCCAACATCTTCAACACCGAAGACGACCTCGACTCTGCCTCCACGTTGGGCCAGCAAACCCCGCATCGAGTCAACTTTGCACAACCGCCACTCGACCCTTACGAAGATTCCCTTCAAGCCGACGACGACCCGACCACCATCCCTCTGTTTGACCTTCTCAAGGCAGTTGAAGCTATCATCCCTGATGACTACCACTACAAACCTGACACTTCCACCCCCAAGCCGAAGAATATCGGTCTTTTGACGGGATTCGGCTATGGCCTCCGAGACAAGAACAAACACGAAAAAGCGAAGATTGGTCAATCCACGGCCTTACTCACAACGCTCCTTCGAACTGGAGGCTCCCTCCTAGGCAAAGGCGACCCTCTTGAACTCGACCAGGACCCACCACCTCCTCGTCCAGGACGTGAATCCTGGTTCTTCAGAGCAACCGGCGACGGCGCTGCCAACCCGCGCCAGTTTGAAACTTACCAACAATCTGAATTTCTTTCAACTGAAGCCAAAATGGACTTTGGCACTGCCCTCTCTGAGGTTCCTACAGCCGTGCTCCGTGAAAACGACAAGATGCTTCGCGCCAACTCCCAAGCCGACGTCCTCGCCACGGCTATCAACGCACTTTGTGAGAGACTCCCTCGCGAGACCAGTCAAAAGAACGTCAAGTACCTTCATTTTCTCATATCTGAACTTTTCAAGAAAATGTCCTTTGCTTCATATCACTCATTTAACTGGTTCACCAAGGCGCTGTTCTACTCCACCCTCCTACTAAGGGACATCGCCTTAAGTACCACGACCAATTTGAACACATCCACCAAACACGTCCTCCACAACCAACCTCATCACGAGACGGACACTCTCTTCAGAGGCCGCATCCCAACCCTCACTCCCCACTTAGACATCTCTCGCAAGCCTAAGAAAGTGTTCAAGCCTTCAAACAACAAACCATTTCGGAAACCATTCCAAGAGCACGCCTCTCACTCCAAGCCACCACTTCTACACCCCGCGACCATTAACCAAATGTCCCGGGATAAGAGGAATCCATCTTCCCGTCAAGATCAGTCCTTTCGAGGGAACAACCGCAACAACCCACGCAATTACAATAAGATCAGAAGGAGCTCCATCCCTGACAATCGCAGCAAGTACTCCTCCGCCTTCAGCCGTAAATCCTTTCGTTGCAAGTGACTATGCCCATGCTCTCCCCGTAGGGGGCAGAATCAGTCACTTCAAAACAGCATGGCATCTGATAAGATACGACAAAACAATCCTCTCGATCGTATCCCATGGCTTTCAACCATCCTTCAACGCAAAACCATACATAGTATCCAGCCCTCCTTGGGAGCTCGCAACCAAGACCTCACCCGCTCTCTCCATGGAAGTGTCCGCCCTTCTGGCCAAAAACGCAATCCGCCTCTGCCCCGACCATTCAAAACCCGGCTTCTACAGCTCCATCTTCCTGAGACCGAAGAAGTCCGGTGGGGAGAGAATGATTTTCAACCTGAAACCGCTAAATCGCTACATGAACAACGACCGCTTCAAAATGGTGACCCTTCAATCCATTCGCCTCTCCCTCAAACCTCAAGAATGGACAATCTCGATCGATCTCGAAGATGCATACCTGCATTTCCCCCTGCACAAAAAGTACCTTCACCACTTCTGCATCGACCTTTGGAACAACCACCTTCCATCATCAGAGATACAGATGCCATCCGACCCCCACTTCCATCGGAATGTCTTCACTGGTGGATGAACGCCGTAAACCTGTCCAGGACTATGCCTCTCCACGAACCTCCTCCCGATCTTCTTCTTCTAACCGATGCACCCCAAATGAGATGGGGAGCCCACATAATGGACAACGAGGTAAAAGGGACCTGGCCTCCAACACGACCGAGCACATCAACATCCTCGAACTGAAAGCAATCCACAATGCTCTTCTCCACTTCCGTCACCTTATAACAGCAAGATCGTCCAAGTCCAAGCCGACAACACCACCGCAGTCGCCTACATACGGAAAGAAGGAGGAACACGTTCTCGGACCCTTCATCAGATCACCTCCGAAATTTTCAACCTATGCTTGGAACTCAACACAATTCTCCAACCGCTCCACATTCCAGGCAACCGCAACGTGATAACAGATGCACTATCTCGGAAGAAACCACCATCAGGAGAATTGTCCCTCAAAACATCAATTTGCGAATCTCTCTTCATCATGTGGAGGAAACCCATGATCGACCTCTTCGCCACGAGGCACAATGCCAAACTTCCCCAATTCGTGAGCCCAATTCCGGACGATCTGGCCTGCGCAGTGGATGCTCTGACCTTTCCATGGGACAACCTCTACGCTTACCTGTTCCCTCCATTCAAGCTTCTCCCAACCATTCTAACAGAAAGAACAAATCCAAGGATTGTTTCTCCTCATCGCACCGAACTGGCCTGCAGCCCCCTGGTTCCCTCGCCTACTCAACCTTCTCGTAGACGCACCAAAAGACTACCAAACCCTCCGGATCACTTAACCCAACAGAAGGGAACCAAGTTCCACCCGTACTCCAGCACCTTACATCTGCACGGGTGGCTACTATCATCCAACTGGAGGCTGGAATTTTTGAAGAACAAGCTACTCGCATCGCTAGCAAAGCCCTACGGGACTCCACCAACAAAATGTATAACAGCCACTGGCAACGTTGGTTTCATTGGTGTAAGCGGAAGAAGGTTAATCCAATCAGTCCCCCTATTCAAGACCTCCTAGTTTTCTTCACTGATCTCTTCAAGGCCAAGCTAAAAGGCTCAACCATTCTGGTCTACCGCTCCACTTTAAACACTGTCTTTAAGGCCGCCGGAAACAGACACCTCCTGGAAGATTACCGCATTACATCTCTTTTAAAATCCTTCGAAATAGAAAGACCATCAATCCATCATGAATTTCCGAAATGGGACCTTCCCCTGGTCTTGGACTCTCTAACCAAAGATCCATACGAACCCATCCAAACCTGTCACATCAACCACCTCACAAGAAAGACAGTTTTTCTCACATCTCTGGCAGCAAGCCTCCGCAGCAGCGAAATGCAAGCACTATCAAACGACCCTGCTCACTGCTTCTTTTTCGACAATAGCAAATTCATCCATCTGAGGCCCCGACCTGACTTTCGAGCCAAAACTCAGAAACCATGTGAACCATCCAAACCCATTATCATCCCAGCTCTCACAAACATCTACGACGATGAACCTGAGCGAACTCTATGTCCCGTCCGTGCATTGCGATACTACATTAAACGCACAAGTGACCCCGAATGTCGAAGAGGTCGTACTCAACTCTTCCTTCCCTTCACCAAAGGAACAAATGTAACATCTGCTGCAATGATCGCCAATTGGATCAAAACTGTCATTAACAGGGCATACGACGATGCGAACATCAGCTGCACCGACAGCAACATCAAGGCAACAGCACACGAACTCCGGGCACTTTCAACTTCATGGGCTTTTCACAATCAAGCATGGAGAATCAAACTGTCTTCACAAGTCATTATCTCAGAGACATGTCAAGACAGGAAGGTGGGCTATATCGTCTGGGATCAATCGTAACAGCCAGATGCATAGTCCAACCCCCTTAAGCACTAATACAGAAACGAAGACCTCCAGAAGACGGTAGCGAGACCTCCCGCTTCAAGACCTCCAGAAGACGGAAGCAAGACGCCATCTAAAACACAAAACGGCCCTTTTCAGGGCCACCAAATCCTACGAAAGAGATCCAAATTCTTGTTTCTGTTTTGTTTTCAATAAAGTGCGAAGTTTTGTTAAACTTTTTGGGGGAGCCAGTCCGCAACCCGGGGTAACTCGCCATGATGGTGCCCGCCACCTATATTGACGAGGTCTGACTGTAAATGCAATTTAATTTACAAATTTATAAATTTTCTATAAATATAAGTATACAAAGTATAAATTTTCTACCGACGATTAGAAACCTAAATTTTGGGGGGGTTAAAATTGGTTTCTATCGTCTAAACGAAAAATTATACTACCTGTAAATACCCACCCTACCTCCCCTCTTGAGCCACCATCATGGTTGACATATTGAGAGGAAAAAAGATGGCCGCCAGGGGCAAGCAGTCTGCTTTTATAGGTCGCACTCAACTCTTCCTTGAATCCTTCCCTTCACCAAAGGAACAAATGTAACATCTGCTGCAATGATCGCCAATTGGATCAAAACTGTCATTAACAGGGCCTCAGTGGGGTTGCGCACTGGCCGGATCAGGAGAGCGAAAACCCTCAAGTCATAAAGAGCACTCAGGAACTGAATGCAATTAAATTTACAGGTAGTTGATATTTTCCGTAGGCAATAAAAGCCAATTTTGACCTCCCCCAGGTAAAATTGGGCTTTTTTTTTTGTCATCATTTTATATTTAAGCCAGATAAAGACAAACTTGCAATTTGTTTTAAAAACTTGCATGTTTGTTGTAAAATGACGTTGAGCTTTTAAATTTTGTTGTTCCATGTGTGGTCCGTCATTTGTTAGTCCAACTTATTTAAAGGAATATGGGGAGGAAAAGCCAAAGGACAAAATATTTCTTGGTAAAACTCCTTTTCCTGCCGGTAAAATAACACGAAAGAAAGCATAAAGCAAGTTTTTTTCTTTTCGTCACTTTTTTTCCTCAGCTTGTTTTCCCCCTCGTCTTTTTTTCTCGTGCTTCGACTTGTTTTCCCGCTGCTATTTTTTTCTGCTCATACACTCTGTTAAAACATGATCAGTTTTTTGTTTGGTGAGATGTTTGTTGTTAGTAAGTTTGTTGATTTTAAAGGTCCCTGAAAAAATTTGATTGGTTTTGGAAAAGTTCTTGAGATATTATGGGTTTTTAAAAAAAAATAGTCTGTAAAAATGCTCGAATTTTTTTGTGTGCGATCTTGTGCAAATCCTGTTTAAAGTATTTTGGCCAAATAGTGAGTGCTAGCAAATTGCAGTAGAATGGGTTTGGAAATGGCTCTAATCTTTTTCGTTTTCTACGCATTTGATTAATTTCCCTTGCTTTTCTTTTTTGCAGTGTGTTGTTCAGTCTTATCTTCAGTGGTTACAAGACAGCGATTACAGTCCGTTGTGTGAATTGTGTCAAAAGGAATTAAGTTTAGGCGACTGCATTCGACTAATATGTTACCGTAAGTGCTCTCTTAGGATTAGGCTGAGCAATTGGTAGAGAATAGTTTAGGTGTAAGTCATCGTGAATAGAAGCCCGTAATTATTATTTGTAGTATGTAATATTTCATTTGTAGTATGTAATATCCGTTACAAAGCAAAGGTTGCTTACATCCAGGCCTTAAAACCTATTGTCTAATGGAATGTCGTCATTGTCAGTTTGATAACATTGGAATTTAATAAATAATGTTGTTTATAATGGGAATCTTACTTCTGTCTTGAAGGAGGGGGGGGGGTCCAAATATGTAGTAAAAAAATAGCATAAGAATGTCAACTTAAATTATCAAAGATGTCCCATGTCGTTGTAACTCCATTGCAGAAAATTCGGCGTTTTTATGATCATTCACGTACGTGATCTGGGTTGGTCTAGCATTAACACAATACCTTTCTCATTTTATTAGTTTACTACTTTATTTAGTTTCGATTTATGCATGAAGCTTTTGGTTAATTTTTGTGCAGATAGCCACCATGTAAGGGGATGAACCATCGATGTCCTTTAATGTATGAAGCTTTTAGTCAATATGTAGCAGAAAAACGAGGATTTAAAATGCTTTAAGGTCAGAAGTAGTAAAATTGCCTAGTTACAGCCCCCACCACGGACTGTAATTAGGTACTGTAATTTCACAATTCAAGCTTAGCCATGGCTGTTTAAAAATAGGCAAATTACAGTATTTTAATCGCCTTTTAAGTGTCCTACACCTTTAGTGATTTGACGTTTTTTGGTAATCCCATTTATCTTTTGAGAAAAAGCGTGATTTTAACGAATATTGTGTAAAAAGTGCCGTTTTCTGAGTAAATTTCTTATAAAAGTGCTATTAGAAACATACCTGTACTGAAAAATGGTTGTTGACAGTAACTAGGTTAGCCAACGATGTTCCATGATACAGTAAAAAAGACATATTTTCCATTATTGTCAGAAAATTATTTATAGGGGTGTTTGCAACTTTAACCTAACTGTTCCAAATCCCGTTTTTTAAATTTAAAAAAAGTAAGCACATAATTTTCAACCATCTAGGACCATACATGTTCTCCAAAGAATTTCTGGCAATTACAGAGTTGAACTAACTCTTTCTAACTAACTTTTTCTAGTTGCTGGGGAGAAAATATCCACTACCCGTAAATTTGTTGCATTCAGTTCCTGAGTGCTCGTTACCCTGGAGGAATCAAAACTCTCTGGATACGCCCAGCTAAGACTCCCACCTGCGCATGCACGGGTTCAACACATGCAGGCCCTCCATAAGTGGTGTTAGGGCCATATCCGGCCATTTCTTTTCCTCCAGCTGGCTCCACCATCGTTCCGTTACCCGCTCAACTGTGCCTCTGCATCATTCAAGACGTCAAGCCGCACCTGCGTTCGCCGAATGCCAGCTAAAGATGAAGTTTTTGTCTATGAACGTTCTTTTACTGGACCATGTTAACTCCGACGACCCCATCTTGAGACTGGATCCACGAACGTCTCCTGCTGACATCTGTCTCTCGCTTTGTCCTGCTTCGCCACACTTTTACAAGAAGACGTCGCAAGTCTCCACCCGATGTGCCGAACCGTTCGTCAAATATCCCTGTAAGAAGAAGACTTCCAGTCTTTGAAAGTTCACCGTTCGTTACGGAACACATTTGCTACGTTCGTTACGTCTGCCGAGGAAGTGTAGTGTTCATCGTAAACCCAGTACGGCCACCCTGCAAGCCCCTGCTGATTGTTCCTCACTTTGTGGTCTTGCCTCCACCATCTCTCCCTCACACTTTCGTCATGGATGTTCAACTTAATGAAAAACTCTCCAAGCAGGCTTAAACTTCATTAAACTTAGCATCTCGACCTCTAGACCTGATGAATTTCACCGTTCAGGTCGCATCGACTTCTCCCATGCCTTTTTACGTTCATCGAAAGTCCCTGCTGGACGAAGATTCTTGCCATTGAACGTTAGTTTTTCCTTCTTTCCTGGAACTCGTCCATTATGGACCACGTTTGCCAATTTCGTTTCGTTCACCTTGGAAGTGCAACGTTCATCGAAAGTACATCTCGGCCTCCCAGCCCCCAAGTTCCTGTTGATCCTTACATCATGGTCTAGCCTTCACCTTCTCTCCCTCATGATTTAGTCATGGACACTTGATGAATCCAGTCCAATCGCCCCTGAAGCCATCGCCATTCTCATGCTGTGAGCCGAAATGTTCGTCAAATGTCCTCACGGGAAGAATATTATCATCATTTACGTTCATCACATTCGCCCCGTTCACCTCAGAAGCTTACGTTCGTCGAAAGCCCACTTTGGCTTCCCAACGACAAGCCCATGCCGGAAGATCCATGCACTGGGGCACTGCCTTACCCATCTCTTTCCCCAAGCTCGTTGCTGACGCATCACTTTACGGAACCCCTCCAGGCAAACCTACATCTCTCTCCTTTTCTTCAACCAGTCACTCGCCCTCTCACTTGAAGACATCGACGATCTCCCGCTGTGCGCCGCAACGTTTGGCGTACGCCCCAACTGAAAGAAAAATTTTCTTGTTTTTACGTTCGTCGTTCATCTTGGAACACGTTCGCCGTTCATCACGCTTCACGTTCACCACAACATATTGCCTTGAAGTTAACAACCGTCGGAAACCATTATGGTCTCCATGCCACATGTCCTGCAGTCGACCCAAGCATCGTGGTTTTGCCTCGACCCCTCTCTTGCTCTTCTTGCCCATGGTGCTCGTCCCTTGCTTTGAGGCCTGTCTTCCCACCTCGTTGGCAACCCTCGCAGTCACTTCGTCAGGCCTCAAGTCTCACGACGGACGTCTCTCGCCTGGAAGGGGGCTTTCTAGCTTCAGTTATCCCCACCTTTTTCCCCGCACGAAGGTTTTGCCTTGCTTGAACCCATACCTTGACCTTCAACATTTGCCCAACGTGTCAACAACGTGTTTCTCCACATGAACACCCATATCTTCCGTTCCATCTTGCCATCCCGATGCTGCCACGGCTTGGATTCATGGTGGGAAGGTCTCCACAACCGCCTGCCATCTTGCTTCCTGAATCGAATGATCACTTAGATGTCTTGGAAATGTAAGCCAACTAGATAGCACTCGTTTTCCTCATATTGCTATACACGTATGGTGACCACCTTTGCCTCTCATCTTCGGCTTTCCACCGTAACCAGCAAGTTAATGAATCTCTGACTCATGAAATCCTCGTCCAATGGAGCGGACCTGAATGGATTCTTCCTCGTCTTTGATGCATAGCAGGAAGAAATCCTACGCTTCCCCTGAAGAGTGAATTATTCGTCGAAAAGCCCCTCTGGAAAAAGACTCACCATTGGTTGTTCGTCGTTCATCCATATCGCATTCGCGTCGTTCGTCTGCCATGCAACACGTACATCTACGAGCCCAACGTTCGCCATAAACCCATCATGGCCTCCAGCCCTCATGCCCCTTGCAGTTATACCCATGTAACGTGGAGCAAGCAATGCAGTACAAGTCCAGGCCGACAACACCACTGTAGTGACGGACAGCCGGAGGGAAGGTGGAACCTGATTCCGACTCTTGCAACCCCTGCCATTTTCGTCCGTGCACCAAGGTACTACATCAAGCGCTCAGCTGACTTGAATGCCGCAGAGGCCGACTACAAATTTTCACGCCATTTTACCAATGGAACTGACGTCACTTGGCACCCGTCATCGCCTTTAGGATCATGAAGATCATTCACTTAGCCTACAACTACCACACATGTGCTGCAGCGACATCAACATCTGTGACTGCACATGAATTCAGGATAATTTCGACTTATCCAGTCTCCTTCGCTGAAAGTCCTGGAAAAGCCAAACTGTCCTCTCGAGGCACCTTTTCACGGACTCAACTTGAAGATGGTCAACATCATCTAGGTTCCTTTGTGACAGCCAGTAGTGTCATCCAACCTCATGCACTTTTCAACTGAAAAGAAGACCCCTAACAACGCCCCTTCAGTTCCACCACATCTTACGACAGTGTACCGACACTCCTGTTTCTCTCTCTTGCCTTTCGACCACCATGGTCCTCGAGGCAATTCTCGTCGGCCAGCAAATTTGGTCACTCTGCCTTACGCCTCAACTCATTTTCACAGGATTAAAATGTCATGGTCGTCACAAATCTTTGGGAAATCGGCCTATCCCATGTTCACGTCCTCTACTCGTCAAACCGTCAGCTCTATAGGAGCATCTTGCCACTCACTGACTTCACTGCTCTTCGGACCAACCTTCAGCTTGTAATCCCTCACCGACTCTACAACCTGATGCCTTTTGCGCTACATCCAGCGGCTTCTCATCAGTCTTCCTGACAGCGCCTCCACACCTCGCCCATCGCTACCCACCCTGATTTTTGGTAGCCCTCGGGCCCAGCGCCCCCAACTGAGTCTAACCTGGACTCCCACCATGCCCTTTCCGCAGACATCGCCTCTAACGGCCGTCAACGAACTTCATCAACTCTGGATCCTAATTCGTCCAGTTTCTCATCTCTTCAAACTTCCATCGTCTTGTGCTCTACCCAGCTATGGTAGTATGTTCGGCAGTTCGCTACATTCATACATGCCCATCAAGAAGTTTTCTATGGATTACCCACAATCTGATCTTGCCCACTCCATTCACATTGGCTCTGAGCTGAGGAACTACATCTCATCCTGCTCATCAAGGTGTCTTTGCTACGCTGCACTCTCTACATTCAGTCACATCCCCAACATCACCTAGAGTGACTGCGGCTCTCCACATCATTGAACGAAAGGCCATTTCACCTTGGGAATCTGCCCAAGTCTCCTCCCTCTCGCCTTCTTGCACCAATTATGCATACACCTCGCTACTCATTCACGCCTATCTGACACTTCATGTGACATCAGTTGCTCGCAACCCCTCTTCATCCTGCTTGGTAACTTCTTCCGTATCGTGCACCCACTACTACCACATGTGATGAACTCGGTTCCTAGAACATCCGAACTCATTCCTGAACAAATTCCACTCTTCATTCGGCATGGACTTACGCTCCTTCACACCTCTCTGAGGACCGAACCTTTACAACATGACAAATTTCGCTCGTTTCAACGCTCGCCGCCATGCTCAAACCAGACTAGCTGACACTGACACGATCTGCTCCGCAAATCCACTCCGCCTTCAAACCCTACAACCTCTCGGTAACCTTCATCCGTTTAATTCGAGCTGCAATATACACTCTCTGAAAATACTTCACCCTCCTGCTCAAACTTCGGGAAATGGACTTCCGTTACTTGTTCTCAATTCACATCTCCCTTTCACAGTGAACCTTAATTCTGCTCTAATGGTAGAACCTATCATCTCACGCCACACACCTTTTTGGGATAACGTGCCACCTGGAAGACCATGGACTCAATCCAAGACCCTCCTAACTTACTCAACACACAGTCAACCCACATGTGTCGTCATCCAACTTCCAACGCCCACTCTCAAGCATCGCCTACTAAAATCCTGGACTTCAAGAAATCCATCCTGCCACCCGCTCAATCCTCCACGATGAAACCCTGTCATGGATCGAACACCAAGCCAAGCACCTCCCTTTTAACATAAGACCAACCCCCCCCCCCTTCATGTCCTGTCAACGCTGGAATCTGTAAACTCGCCGAAGTTCTTCACCAACTCGCTTTGTTAATGGAAAGTTCCCTCCCCACTCCAACTGCCTTGCGCACTGAAGTCGGTTATGATCAGAGTATGTTGCGCCTGCAACCTATCCACACCAACTCTGTCACAGGGGACCTGCCATGACGGCGCCCGCCACCTATATTGACGAGGTCAACTGTAAATGCGACAAATTTACAGGTAGTGGATATTTTCTGCCCGGCATCTAGAAAGCCAATTTTACCGAGGGGGGGGGGAGGTCAAAACTGGTATCCATTGCCTAAGGAAAATATACACTACCTGTAAATACCCACCCAACCTCCCCTCTTGATTCAGCATCATGGCTGATATGTTGAGAGGAAAAGTAGATGGCCGGCTATTGCCGTAACACCATTTATGGAGGGCCTGCGCAAGCTTTGATTCCTCCAGGGTAACGAGCACTCAGGAACTGAATGCAACAAATTTACAAGTAGTGTATATTTTCCTTAGGCAATAGATACCAATTTTGACCTACCCCCAGGTAAAATTGGCTTTTTTTTTTATCCTGTCACTATAGTCCAATGGATCTAAAGCTGTTGACACATTTAATGCATTAATCCATTTGAAAGGTACATATTTTATGTTCCGAAAAAGTCAATTCACTAAAAAATCACGCACATTTCCACAAACTAGACACTTACTCCTATGTCCAGCAAATTTTCGAAAACTAACTGTTGTCATCATCAGGCTTTTAAGGTTGATTTAGTCCCTGATCACATCTTGCTTCAACATGAAATGAGCGAGCAGAAGGCCGACGTGCAACGGCCCGAAAAATGTAGTAGGCCACGATTACCGGCGAGTTCGAAAACGGCACTTGTAAACAACGTTGAAGCAAGATGTGATCAGGGACTAAATCAACCTTAAAAGCCTGATGATGACAACAGTTAGTTGTCGAAAATTTGCTGGACATAGGAGTAAGTGTTTAGTTTGTGGAAATGTGCATGATTTTTTTAGTGAATTGACTTTTTCGGAATTTCATCATGTTCCACAGTACGAACTTCAACGAAGTTTTTCGTGATGTTTTATGTTTGTGTGATGGAAACTGAATTGATCCATTGCACATAGAGGCAAGTGAGTGAAAAAAACCTGTTTTGCTCTCTTTTTTCCATGTCCTCATCCAATGGTAGTTTGCCAAAACTGAGTAACAGGTCTTCAGCATTAGATTCTTCTGTTTTCAAAGCTACCAACTTCGTACTCACTTTGCTAGTGGTGTTGCAGCCTGGGTAAGATATAAGCTCCTGTCTGACTCATAAACTATAAACTCTTCCTCCTTGTTTTTAACCAGAAATGAATTTTTATCAAAATATGGTAAATCCCAGCTAGTTCACTTAATGGAATCACAAACTATGCCTGTTACTGATGTTCCACAATACCTTGGCAAAGCAACTGCTGTAAACTATGTGATTTGCAAGTGAGTTGCTACTGAACTGAACTGAAGCTGAAGACATGAATAGTACGCTGACCAACTTTTATTTGGCAAGCTATGTGTCAAAAGCAAGCACGTAGACATTATTTTTGACGTCTACTAGGAGAAAAGTGTAAAGGGGTTTGAAAGATGTATGCATTCAAAGGAAGCTTCTTATGTGGAGAAGACGGAGCCCAATATAACGACATGCTACTTCCTGTAGATACTCACACTTAACTGGGTCTCGTCTAAAGACAAAGAAATGTAATCGTACTTTATTGACTAGTTATCTCAGAAAGAAGCTTACAAAAATAACTCGGTTCTCTTCTCATTTTTCTGGGCAAAATCTATTGGTGAAGGCCTGTTACTCAATTTTGACAAGCACCAGCACCATTGAATGAAGACATGAAAAAGAGAGCAGAAGTTTTTTCATGCACTTGGCTCAAGTTTATGTACAGTGGAAAAATTGAGTGGAAAAAGAGGGTACGTTAACTCCTCAAGTGCAGAGGGGCATCCGAACCTGAAGATTTTCCTAGGCCCTGTTATTGTCAGAAATTCTTTAGATGGTTGAAAATGATGTGCTGAGATTTTTTAATTTGAAAAACGGGATTTGGAACAGTTAGGTTAAGTTGCAAACACCCGTATAAATAATCTTCTGACATTATTGGAAAATAGCCTATGTCTTTATTACTGTATCATGGAACATGGTTGGCTAAGCCAGTTATTTAATCAACAACCATTTTTCCGTACAGGCCTGTTTCTAATAGCATCTTTCTTGCACTGTTATAAGAAATTTATTCAGAAAAAAAGCACTTTTTACGTAATATTTATTAAAAGTGCATACATGACATGAGCTAGCTCCTGTACTAAAAGAGGTAAGTTCAAATGTGTTACAAGTAAAAGGGGTATCTCCTTTCTACAACATAGTTACGTTGGATCCTACTCAAGAGAGCTTCGATTCTCCTGCGAAAACAAGTTCTCTGATATTTTCCATTTTCTAACACTCGGTTTTGTTTACAGATGTTTACCACGTCGAATGCCTGGATGAACATGCCAGGAGCCTTCCTTCAAATACAGCCCCAGCAGGTTACATGTGTCCAAGTTGCAAAACATGTATCTTTCCTTCAACCAACACGGTTTCTCCTGTAGCAGACAATTTACGTGCAGAGCTTGCTAATTTTGGATGGGCTCGTGTGGGATGCGGTCTTCCCATGGTAAGCCTTGTTTAGGCTTGGTTTGATTCTCATATAATTGTTATAGCTTGTAAATAGGGATATGGGATACTCAAAAACTAGGCTATGTTTTCCGTATGTTTGAACTTGAGTCGATGCTTGACTATTTTGTTATAAACTCGACTCAGTTGGGCTTGACTCGAATTAAAATTACGCTACTCATGCACCTGTACTTTTACCTTAAGCACGGAATTAAAATTATGTATACGTTTGTTTTCAACACGCGCAAACATAATTTTAATTCCGTGCTCAACAGTGTTTCAATTCATTAGTGCCTAACTCGGGATAATCCATAGTGTAGACTTCCACTACCAGGTCACAACACTATAAAATCAAGTTTTTATTGCCGTTGAAAACATCGATTACCTGTTTTATTATAGTAGTTCCTTCCTTTGAGGGCTCTATCCCCTAGAAGAGAAGTTGGCTTGCCTGCCATGCTCGCAGCTCCCATTTACTGCGCATTCGCGCAGGCGTCTACATATAAGATGTCGCCCAGAGTTGGGCTTCATTCTTTCTTCGTATGGCACCAGCGCGCGTGGTTCTCTTCGCAAGCTCTCCCATGGAAAAACATCTCTACAATAATGACAGACCGTCTCGGAGTCAAACGCTCCCCCAAGACGATTTTCAACCAGCGGCCGGGCATCCGAGTATCTTACTTGGACACTTGTCCCAGTCTTCCCGTGAACCGAAATTTTTCTGTTTTTCACCCACACTTGTTCTTGCGACAACCCCTGCTCCACTACATCCCTGCACGGGCGACCGGGCATCCGAGTATTTCACTACATGCTGCGGTATCTGTCTTCTTTGGCGCCCGTGCGCTGCGACATGAGCGGCCGGGCATCCGACTAACCTAGACGACCTGGCTTCCAGCTACCGGGTTTTCAAGTTCTGCTAGTAAGTTATCCTCACTGCACGAGCGGTCAGCTCACCGCCGTCTGGACGGCCTCATACTGTTACAAGCTGTGCGTTTTTGCCCCCGTAGATCGGAGCTTGATGCCCAACAACCGACGTCTCGCCCTGGATGGACCTCTCCACACAAGGACACAGCGGGCGACTGAGCATTCGTGAAACCGTCTTTGCTCCGGACATACGCCCAGCGACCAGAACTCGAGGTCTGAGACTGACGCTCGAGGACAACTAACAAGGCCACCGACCGACCCCTTTTTGAGACCACGGTCACCTTCCCACCCTGCTGCTTTTTCTGAAGCTTGTTCTTCAGCTCCGTTGCGTCGCAATACTAACCGCAGCAGACACTCGCCTATTACTTGGAACGTGGACGATTCGCCCTGCATCCAGGGCTCGAAGATGAGAACTAACCAATGAGCGAAATCCGGTCTCTCCCCCCCTCCACCTTATTTTTTTTTGGGGGGGGGGGGGGGGAGACCGCGGTCTGCTGTCCACCCTGTTCCTTGTCAAAGCTTGCTTCTCCAGTTTCGTTGTGTCTTTCTGCACACGGATTCCTGCAAATGCTTGCACACTGCAGCACAGGCGACCGGGCGTCCGACTCAACAAGCGACCGAACATTCAGCAACCAAGAAAGCACGACTTCATGGCCACCTGCTTTTGTTTAGAAGCCCCCTCTTTCATCAGTGCTTCCCTCTGTTGCACTGTGCGCATAGGCGCTCAGGAATCAAGAACCGTCAAACATCCTTTCCTGTTTCCTGCGTTCTACAGTTACTCATGCGTCTGCACACCAAGGCACTTGTATCCGAGCGATCAGGCGTCTGCCAGCTGCTTTAAATATGCATCACACTCGTGTACCACAGCCCAGGCATCCGAGCATCTACCACGACTGTACACCAGCAGCCGTATGCCACAATACAAGCGTCCGAGCGTCCGCACATTCCCTTGACACGACGAGGTGTTTCGACGTTCTTAAACCTCGTCACAGGCGTTTGTGCGACCTATCCTCCTCCTGCTGCTGCAGAGCAGATACTACGGCGTCCAGCTGCCGGTCCACGTTTGAGGTTTCACCAGCATTGCCACCTTCTGCGCATTGATCCTGCGTAGCCTCTTCATATATAGGCCAGTAAGTCGGCCGCCGTTTCGTCCTTCTACTCGAGACTTTGACCACCCTGGACGTGCTGTGGACTGCCCCCCGCGACCTGCGGTCTCCTTTCCTTTTCCTGGGGACAGCGGTTCCTGTCCACGATGCCCTTCAGCTTGTGTCTACAGTTCGCCAGGCCTGTGGGCCTTCACAGAACTTAATAAATCGACAAGGTTTGTCCTCCGCTGCGTAACAATACTCAAAATGTTTATGCGTCAGTGCACCTCAGCACGAGCGCTCAGACAACTAGGTTCTTCCTGCTACTACGATGTGCATCAGCTAACCGAGGCCCAAAGGCCGGAAGCCGGCGTTTGGTCCTGGGACCATTTTTTAATAAATTGCGACCCGCGATCCACCTGCGGAAGACGCGACTCGTTCCAACGCTATGTCTGTTTCGGCCATTATGCTGCTTACCGAACGCCGGTACACCTTCCGTCCCTTTTCTGGCATCTAAGACTCGGATCCAGGCCCTCCTCCGGGTCCGGTTCCGTCCCTTCTTTTCCATGAACCACCATCGGTTCACCTTCTTAGAAGATAAAGACCTCTCTCTACAATCTCCCCCCCCCCCCCCCCTTACCCATAATCATATTTGGGGGTTCCTGAGGCGACCACAGCATCTACACTATGCCTTCAGTGCATCAGTCGATCGATGCGCCTGTTACAGAGGAACATACGGCTTGTCGCCTCCCTTTATGTAGGACACAACCACAACTCCAGGATCTGTCGTTCATCGCTCAACATGCACTCCTGCAAACAAGCAGGAGGGAGTCGACGTACGTATATAAGCGGCCGCCCTCGGCCACCGGTTCACAGTCTTCCAAGGCCATGGGCTCGTTAAGGGCTCGAAACCCGGGTCGGACCCAGGATCCTTGTCAAAGAACCAGTTTTGGTTCACGCTCTCTCAGGGTGGACCTCTTTCAGCCACTCAGGATTTAAAAGGATGTCAACCAACTAGTCTCCTTTCCTGGAGTGAGGCAAGTTGTCTTGCGATCTCCGGACTATTCCTCGAGCTGTCATTTACGAACAGCTATTAGCATTCGCGGACCCTGGCAACAGTATGTCGATTGCTCTGCTGTTCACACCTGTACCGCATTCCTGGTTCGACAAGATTACTTTGACCGACGACTCCTGTCTGGATACCTATCGGCACCCTTCACATCCATTAGCTGCAACACGTCAACCGCTTTGCTATCTAGAGGTTGTAGTCTCTAGGCTTCCACTGTTCTTTTATTGCTGAGCTGTTATCCAGCTTCGGTCCACGGTCCCCCTCGAGCCTCGCTCCACGGTCTCCCAGGTTCTTGGGGCCTGTTAGACATGACCTAAGCAACCCCAGCTACATATGGAAACCTTTTCCTTCGTCGGTAACTCCTCCCTCTTGTCTCCCGTCTCTTGTTGACAAGATTCCAGCTATTATCTCTCGGCTCCTTGTGGTCCACAGATCAACATTTACTTATGCCAAGGTCGACGGTCCCCGCGGCCCTTCGGCTTATTAGGGATATCCACAGGGACCGCAGTTTCACACCACACCGCCTTAGGACCACAGCTGGTAGGCACACGGCGCTTCTTTTCCTAGAAGCTGCAGATGGGCTGCAGGCAACCGTGCCCTGTGTAGTGTCAAGTTTGCTTCACTGCGTCCCTAGCATACTGGCGCACCGTATGTTTTCTCCTACCAACCGCTTCCGGAAACAACCGTTCCATCCTCTTTGCCATCAGCCTGGCTCTGCCGGCTTCCTTTTCACGATCTCAAAGGCCGGTCTGGCCTGACGTTGCCTCACGCATAAGGGTAACAGCAACTTCTTGGATGTCAGGAGGTCTGCGAATAACCTACCCTACACGGACCGCGCCACATCCTTTATGTGGTCACCTTTACCAAGCCTTCTTGCCCCCTGCATCCTCTCTTTGAGTAATTTCTCCCTGTGCGCCTTGTGGTCCTCGGCCGCCTACAACTTCTTTTGCTGGTCCCTCACCATTCTCCCGACTTCTCTTTGAAGCTGTTCTTTTTGGATCAAGAATCCTCCGCAGTCTCCACCAGGCATTGAGAATATCGTCATGCATGCATTACTTTTTTCCATTGACCTTGCCCGGTATACGGTCACCGTCCACGCTTCCTCCGTCTCCTTAGCAGATGACCCGAGCCCTACTAAGGGCCATACTTACCTACACGGTCATCTTATGTCAACAACAGGCATCCAACGAAGACTGATGAAGCTTGTCCTCAACTTCCTCTGTACGCTTCAGTTCAGCGCTACGCACGCTTACTCTCCTGGACTATCGATTATCCTGTTTTCTTCAGAACAGACAATCTTTCTATCCCTCGGACTCAACGGTTTTTCTTCGTCTACTCAACGACTTCTCCCGAGTACCTCATGCAACAAGTTCAAACTCGGCCGTCGCTCTTCCCTATGCTTCCTGAATTCTCGGTTGCAGATTCCTTCCAAAAACCGGATTGACACAATCTCCACTCATCCATGGCAAGCCCTGGATGACCTAATGTCTGTCTGCACATCCAGGTTACGGATTCTCGGATTTCTGCGTCAAGGATTCTCCCCTCGACAAACAAGACCTTCAAACTCTAACTGCAGACTACAGGTAATGAGAATTTTGTCATGTTTGCATGCCTAACTTTTCTCATTACCTTGCCCAGAGTATGGTCACTGTCATGCTCTCTTCCATGGATGCCATCTGCCTTGACCCTCGGCCGGCCGGAGCATCAACGCTGACCGGTTCACGGGGTATTTCGACTCCGGGGCAGCCAGCTCGCAGCACGGGCTACAGCACCTTGGCCTCCAAGGTATAAGGTCTGCCATAATAAAATGGGTAATCGATGTTTTCGACGGCAATAAAAACTTTAAAATACCAGGGTTTAGCCTGGTCGATTTCTGTTTTCGTTGCCTAACCGAAAACGTACATTACCTCAGCCCGCCCGGCCTCCCCTCTCGGTCGCCTTGGTAAACCCAGCGTGGAAGAAAAATGAAGCCCAACTCCGGGCGACATCTCATATAGAGGTCTGTGCGCATGCACAGTAAATGGGAACTCCGAGCATGGCAAGCAAGCCAACTTCTCTTCTAGGGGATTGATTCCTTCAAAGGAAGGAACTGCTATAATAAAATAGGTAATGTATGTTTTCAGGTAGGCAACAAAAACAGAAATCGACCAAGCTGCACCCTGGTATGTCTAACTTTTCAGTGTGTTTAGCTTTAAAGAGCAGGAAATAGACTTCCCATAAGCCCAACCGTATTGAATTTAAAGATTTAGGTGCTTGTGGAAGTTGTGGGTTTTTTGGTTTTTTTTGTACATTTTTAACTGGAAATTCTCAACATTTAGCCATAAACTTTAGCTGAAACGAAAGCTACCTTTCTGCAGTCTAACCCTCAACAAAAAGAAGGCTTCTTGCAGTGCAACAGACCAAATTCTGTCCACACGTTGCATTAGTATTTGTATTTTTCTTCATTGTGACTTTACTTATCTTTTTAATTTTTTTTAAACTGTAGGCTAGGTTGGAGTCACTTAATTAACTTTTAAAGCCATGAAATAGGGATTTAGTAACGGTGTATTGAACCAACTTTTCCGAACCCTTGTGAATTTATTCCGTTTGTCTAGATTGATGCACCAAGCATTGAGGATGAAAAGTCACAACAGGGTATGTCTCGTATTTCGGAAGCATCCAGAATGTCGGCAGCTTTCACGGCTGTTGACTCAGTTACCCCACCTTCCACCCCTCGAAATGTATGGACGCCGTCTCCATCCGAAATGTCTTCAGTGAACTCTAGTCCTACAACCCATGTCGACATGTCAAGTAACCAGTTTAGCAGATCCGATAACTATTCCAGTGTCCTTACAGGTAGGCCTAACTGCATATGCAGTGATAGCTGAATTTCTTGGGGGTTTCTCTTTTCTTTTTTTTTTGTCTTTGTGAGGGGTGCAGATCTAAAATTGAGTAGCCAAGTAATGTTGTTGTATAGCTAGCTCTCTCGTAAGGAAAAATGTTACTGCCTTGGACATATTTCACCCGCTGGTAGAGCCAGGTAAGTGATAACCAATCAACTTTTTTTTCCCTGGCCTTAGACAAGCCTGATGTAACTCTAATATTTCATGGTAGACTTGTTAAATCCCCTTTAAAGCAGTTCTTGCACACACACAAAAAAGTGAAGGCTAGACGCTTAAGAGCTTCTTGGCAACTGCAGTAACACGCCTGAAAATCCATCTTAAGTACTACAGTACCGCATTGTAGAGAATTGTAAGAACTAAGCCCAACTAAGTTAGCCTGGTTCAGAATGAGGCATCTCTTCTTATTGGAGATTTATAACAATACAGCCACTGTTTACAGTAGGCGTAAAATATTGCCACGTAGCACATGGCGAGTAGAAATACAGACAATGAGGCACTAATTTTAGTACCTATTGTCCATGTGGTGAGTGATGCCCACCTAGGTCACACATTTGTGATGATTGCTAGCATGTGCTAGTGGCTGTTTCAGATTAAAACGGCAAATATAATCACCCCTTGAAAAAGATGTGTTATGTTAATAAGCGCGATAAAGGCAAATATAATCAAGATAATCATGATTGGCAATTTCTTCACAAGGCAACCACATATTTTTTTTTTTTCATTTAACTAACCACATTTCTCTCAGATGTGAAGCGAAACGCGTACGTTGTTTTCCCCGGGTTTACCTCTTCTGTTACTAGACTTCTTTCTCGTTCACAAACAGGGTTTGCACAAGGTGCTTGAAATCCTTCAAAGCGGTGGAATTTTTTAAGAAAAAATATAATGCCCTGAATTCCGTGAACGTGCTTGAATTTGTTTAAAAAAATGTAACTCCTTGAATTCAGTGAAAAAGCTTGAATTTGTTTTTAAAAAATTATAGGGCCTTGAATTCTGTGAAAGTACTTGAATTTGTTAAGAAAAAATTATAAGGCCTTGAATTACGTGAAAGTTCTTGAATTTGTTAAGAATGTAAGTGCTTGCTAAGGAGAAGGACGATTATTCATAAGACACAATGCTCAATCCTAATTCACCTCGTACTGTACAGCTATGGGACTGCACACTTAGCATTACATATTAGGCGCTAGGTCAAGGTTTATCCCCTTGTCCTGCCCTTATCAGCTCTGGTGGTTCAACTTGCTCGTCTGACCACCACACACCAATTAGCCTGAACCTTCGTTGGGACTCGCCTTAAATACCAGACCCTGAACAATGGCTCTAGCCTGAGGATTTGCGTCACGTGACGACGAACAGGCGCAATCCGGTCCTAAATGGTTGAACAATAGGACTGGCTCGCCTACCCGGATGTTGGGGCTGGGCCAGCTGCCATGTGTGCATGGTAGCTAGCGGCGCGCAGCATCCATGTTTACAGCAAGGTGTACCTCGCGAGTGGCTAACTGTGTGCGTGGTGAAAATGTTTGAATTTGTTAAAAGGTGTAACGCCTTGAATTTGTTAAGAAAAAATTGTAAGGCCTTGAATTCCGTAAAAGTGCTTGAATTTGTTAAGAAATATATAAGGCCTTGAAAGTGGCAGTTTAGCAGAGACTGGTATTGTACACAGGGGCTTGGCACAAAATAGGAGCAGCCACAGAAAAAAAAAATCCGCGAGCATCATTACCAACAATATTATATAGTAAAAATAATAAGAAGGGCACCAATTTTTCCAAGGACAAAAATTGCACTTTTCACTACAAACAAACACTGCTCACGTACTGTAAGTCCGATCATCTTCCCATCAGGCTCATTTTTAACTGTACACTTCATTTGTTCCAGCAACACAACAAACACCCCACTTAACGCCCAACAAAAACACTTTTTTATACTTTAAATATGAAAAAGTGACCGTATTTCGCTAAACCAGTATTTGATGGATAGAAAAATATCACTGCATTCGCCGATGCAACCGTCCATTTCTTTGTGAGTTTACACGCGAATCACAAAATGTTTTACCTTTTTGGAAACTACAAACCTTCTTCTACCAAACCGCTGCATTTATTTTTAAATTGTCGTAATAATTTAGCTGCGCGACGGGGGAAAAGCCATCGGCGTCGCAAAACAACCATTACATCTCTACTGCCACCCATTCAGCCAATCGGAGAGCGTTTAGTTAGAAGTGTGTACGCATTGGCGCTATGCATTCTGGGATTGTATAGCAATGGTGGTAGCGTTGAAGATGTAATGGTTGTTTTACGTCGCCGATGGCTTTTCCGCCGTCGCACAGCTAAATTATTACAACTATTTAAAAGTAAATGCAGCGGTTTGGTAGAAGAAGGTTTGTAGTTTCCAAAAAGGTAAAACATTTTGAGATTCGCGTGTAAACTCACAAAGAAACAGACGGTTGCATCGGCGAATGCATTGATATTTTTCTATCCATCAAATACTGGTTTAGCGAAATACGGTCACTTTTTCATATTTAAAGTGCTTTTGTTGGGCGTTAAGTGGGGTGTTTGTTGTGTTGCTGAACAAATGAAGAGTACAGTAAAAAATGAGCCTTATGCGAAGATGATCAGACTTATAGCACGTGAGCAATGTTTGTTTGTAGTGAAAAGTGCAATTTTTGTCCTTGGAAAAATTGGTGCCCTTCTTATTATTGTTACTATATAATATTATTAAGGACATGTAATTTCTGCGATTTTGCGAAATCGTAAATTTCGCAACATTTTCTCTAAATGAGTTATGAAACTTATTCTTGGTGTGGCAGGTAAACAGTCACTAACTGAAGCAAAAACACCACATTAATTGTCGCAAAATTCAGTAAATATCGCAAAATGCCACAAATTTCTCAAAACGGTGCAAAATTTACCACAAAAATGGCCTTTATTTTTCATGCCAATATAATTGATAACTAGTTAACTGGAACAAAATCTGGAGCAGTTCTCACCGAAGCAATACTCAGATAAATCTGCATCAAACAATGCTGTGGGCACTAGGCAGCCATAAGTGAGCAGTCGATCATCACCAGCCACATACGTGGTGTGTATGTTAGAAAGTTAGGCTGCAATTATGTACTCATATTATTGAATTCAGCCACCGAATCCATCACCGCAAAATTGCACCAAAACCCCGCAAAATTGTACCTTCATCGCAATAAAACTTACCGCAAAATCATGCCTAGTATTATCGCGGAAATTACAGGTCCTTAAATATTATTGGTAGTGACGCTCGCGGAGTTTCTTTTTAATTGCCGCTCCTACTTTGTGCCAAGCCCCTGTGGTATTGTACTGCTTTACCAAGTTTATTGGGTAAAGAAATGCAGATGGCATTTCGACAAAATTTGAAGGTGGGCCGGACTCGTGAGAATTTAAACTATGATGAGGATTGGTACAAGCTGGATGCTTTTGAGGAGTCGCACAGGTTGGGTCAAGAGACGGGCCGTGGGTTGAAATGGGCAGCGGAGTGACCGCGCTGTGATAAATGAATGAACATTTTTAAGTATGGAATGAGAACGAGGTTACCGGTCATGAACCGTGGATAAAAGTTAAAGTTGGGGCTAAAGAAAGGGAGTTTTATGAACCCCAGAATAAGAGGCATGTAGCCAGTGAGGCAGTGGCCGGTAGTCGAAACAAGTGGGTACGAAGAGGTGGCATTACGGCCGAAGGCAATTAAACCAAAGAACTCGTGGGATACGAAAAATCGTGTTGTCATGGTGAAACTGCCATAAGATTGTGAATTTGTCCGTTGGCATGAAGGAATCAATTTGTGATCGGTACGTTGTGGATGAGAAAGTGCAGAAGAATATGTGCCCCTGCGAACCTATTCTCCCACGACTGTTCAACAGGCATCCGTTATTAACAGCGGTGGATGTTTCTATGGTGTCAGTTCAGTCCATCTGTTTCGTGTTTTAGTGTCATTATTAAAAACATAAAAGCATTACAGTTCTGTGCGATTTAACCTATTGATTATACTTGCACCTAGGAGGCTCAATTGTCACAAATCTTAGTAGATATTACCACTTTGAAATCAACGCGAGACAAGAGCGATTACAGTTTGCAGAGGTCTTTGGCCCCGAGTTGTTGTCTCACACACATGCACGCATGCACACACCTCTCTCTTCTCCCCCCCCCCCCCCTTCCCCCAACGGGTTATTTCAAATTTAGTTGCTGGTGTGGGCTCAGGGTTGCGCCACTCGCACATGCTGGGAGATACGCAATGTTGTACCGTGGAGTTGCCCGGTCGTCTGTCAAACCAGGGTTCAGTGAGACAAGATTTTTCTTTACCACACACGGTGGTGGCTGGGCCGACTGTCCCTCGGAGCGAGTAATGGTTTATCAGAAGTTGCAAGGGACTTAATTCATTCAGACATTGCCAAGGGGGCTACTAAGGCTTATAAGCATAAGTGGGATCGTTAGGAGTAGTGTAGAGCACACGGTGGCAAACCAGTGTCCGCATCGGTGCGTCTATATATTAATTCCTTGGCATACTTCTTTCAGCAGGGTCCTCTGTATCGCAGTATATGCAGGGCTCAAAATGAGTGGTATCGCATCGCAGTTTGCACCACAAATTTAAACTTTAGCGATGCAAATTTAATAGTGTATCGCAGTTTAGAGACACAAGTGTATTTCAGACACGGGTCAGAATAGTCTTAACGTGTATCGGATGCATAGTCTTGACCAAGCATCCGTGCGTGTAGCAAAGTAAAAGCGAAACAGAATTGGCTGGTGTTTCAAATGAAGTAAACTTTTTTATTGTTTTTTACTAAATAAGTTATTCTTTAAAAGTTGCTAATAATTTTTTCGTGACTGCTACACAAATTCGTATTTTGCATCGCATTTCTGCTATGCAATTTTTTAAAGGCAATTCGAGCCCTGATATGGTTGGTTACTTGGCGGCCGTATCAAAATTCCATGATGTTGGACGAGTGCTGCACTGGCACAGTACCCTTTGGTGACGGGTTTGTTGCAGAGGTGGCCTCCAATGCCGCATTACGGTACCTATGGACTTTGCATTTACCCAAAGCTTTAGGATTAGGACAATTAAATTTGAAGGTGGTGATGTTATTGACGGTGTGGCTTCGGTGATAGGGCCTATGAACTGATTCCGTTGGACATGAATTGGTGCGATTTGCAGGACTCTTGAGGCAGTATGTATTATTCGGAAGCGCAAAACGGCGAGGAGTATAGTTCCTGGTACTGAAGAGGAATGCGGATCGGGTATTTGATGCGATCTGGTACATGACTGCATACATTCGACAGGCAGCACCGTTGTACTATCAGCTTCGTGCAAACATCCGGATAGGCTCCTGTCTTACGTCCGGCCACATAAACCTACAGACTGCAGACGGTAGCCAGATGTTAGTGTGCTGTGGCAGGTGTCGCATATTGACACTGACAATTTTCGGGCGCATTCAGTGCACGTGGCTGTGGCTTCGGCCGGTTTCGGTATCCCGGCCTCTCAGATCACGGACATAGCAAATTGGTTGTCTCCCTCGGTTTATGGCACCCACTAGTTGCAACCAAGTTTGGCAGGGTTGCTCCTGCAACGGCGTCTGGTGAGAGGATTAATATCTTGATTAGGTAAGGCTGGCAGCGCTACAGTACTCTCTATCCCATTGAGTAATACAATGAGGAGAACTTCTACGACGGAGAAGTTCTCATAGTAGAATCCGACAAAACTGTGTAAAGGGTTCCCGTCCACCTCCTTGGCATTGGGGAGGAAGAGGAAGCGCAAGATGGGAAGCATTGACGAAACCGGAAGTGACGTTATGTTTTTGCTTTAATTAAGGATTAATTAGTATGTTAGTAAAAGGTCAAATATGCTGCGGTCAAAGGACGCGCCCCATTGAGTACAATTTTGTCAGATTCTACTCGGAGAACTTATTCTCCTGCGAGAACAAGTTCTCTGGTAGAAAATTATTTTTGCTTTCAAGTTATTTTATGTGCTTTTTTTAATATAGGCCTAATCTACTAAAAAATTAAGAAAGCGATTTATTTTTTCTAGGAATGTCATCCCCTCGCCGAATGTACGACGCAACAGAAGCTGATTCCTTAGCCCACACATGTTTTGACCACGATGAGAATAAATATAAACGACGGTCAGCAATAGAATGGTTTGCGCGATGGTTCAAGTAAGTACCAGTAATAGCCTCGCTTTTTCATTATTCTAAAACCTCCATAATTGCATTACCTTAAATCATGTATTAAACGTCCACGGCCTTGTCCAGGTAATTTGGTAAAAACTGAGGGTGGGCATTATATAAAGCATACCCCATTTTGTAACCTTACTTCTCTCTATATAGACTGTGTTTACTCCATCATGGAAAAGTCTGCGATTATGTAATCATTCACAGGCATGATTTGGATTCAGTCTTCTGAAATCACAATGCCTTTATTCTCATTTATTCTCAAATACAGTTTATTAAGGCGTTACTTCTTCAAAATCCTGCACAGTTAAAACTAATTTCTAATCGCACAAACCTTTAAAACTAAAGGTTTGGAGGCGAATACATTCCTCTACACATTTCCGCTGCCTTTTTACGGAAGTTGGTGACGTTAGCATCATTCTGTCCAGGAGAGACTGATTCCGGAAGTTGGTGTGCATCGGCATCACTCTCCTGAATGGGAAATGACGCCTATTTCACACCAGTTTCCAGAAAATGGAGGCGCAAATGCATAGGAATTCCCAATCGTGGTCCGTGGATCATGTAGAATAAAAAGTTGTGTTAGCTAAATACGTGAAGTTTTGGGTTAATTTTGCAGGAGGAAAACGACGATTTACGGGGATAACAAATTGATTTCATATAATGTACGAATTTAACAGTTACGTAATTTTTCTACAGAAAAAAGACAAAGGGGTGGACAACTCTTATTATTTCACTATGATGACCCTAGAGCATTGGGGGAGGGACACGAAGGGCTTTAGCTTATCATGGGTGTTTATTACGTGATCTGTAGTATATTTGTAATTTTAACTGTGAATGATCTTTGTCCTCAGGTCGTATTCCAGTTCCAAGGGGCGGCATGACCCTCACCGGCGGTTCAAACGGTGCGTTATTTTAGCTATTCTTTTAGTAATTGCCTTCCTGACGTTGATCATGATATTCATCCGTCTGGGTCGAGCAACGGCAGATGATGATCCCTTCCTTGACCCTTTGGCCAATCCAAATATTAGGGTCCAAGAAGATGTGGCGGATAAAAGCTAGAAATAATTGAGAAGTGATAAATCATTTAGGAATATTGAATTGTAAATTTGTTTATTATGGAAGTGCTAGATTTTTGTCATTCATCACAAATGTTTTCCACTTACTGACACACAAAAAAAAAACGTTCCAAGCAAGCAAAAATTAATGTCGTGCATTCTTTTCATGTTTATCTTTTTTAGTTTTCATTACAATAACTGTTTAGTTGTCATTTAAGGGTACTGGTATGATATTGAATGCTGCTGGTGCCGTTGTTAATAATAGCATGTGTATGTTAACATTGGTTACGAAGAGAGAATTGCGATTAGTTGAAAATATTTCTCGTCCAACACACCGCCTAGTCTTATATTCACCGGCCTGCATGCATTAAGCTGGCTGTCCTAGAAATGCATTTACTGGACAAATTTTGCATGAAAGACCAGATAGGAAGGTAAAAATAAATCCCAACACACTTGCCAAATAGACATGTTTCTGTGAATTTTGTAAACTTGCAGATAATTATTTAAAATAAAAAATTCTGTAGCATTTTTGAAATGACTTGAGTATCGGTGGCCTCTAGATTATACCTTGAAACTTGCTCAAACCTTACCAATAAGCCATTAAAAACTTATAGCAGCCTTAAAAACTTGAGAGCCAAGAGTGATGAAGCACGAAAATTTGTTTTACTCCACGGTACATGTTTTGGGTATCATGACAAAATCTTTTGAACGTGTGGATGCCATTCGTAGGAAGTACAAGCAAGCTTTTTGTATTCTTTTTTCTGTTTAATTAAAAACCCTACCTAACCCTACTTACCCTGTTACCCACTAAGACTGCTATTATATAAGCAATACACATGAAAATTGTACAACACACAACCATGAAGATGATGCGGGAAATTTTCATAATCAAAATTTAGTTCACAGGGAGCATTTTCTGTACTCTTATTTACTTGATGGTGAAAATGGTGATGGTGAAAATGGCCCAAAAAGTTGGACACTAGAAGACTTATTACACTCCAAATCAAGCCTTTTTAGATGACATTGTTAAGGATCTGTACTTTCTGCAATGTTTTTAAATAAAAAATTTGCGATGAAATTTGCTGAGAGAATTTGTAAGGTATGCAATGAAAAATGAATTAAAAAATTCTGTTAACTATATTTGGTGAATATTGCAACAAAAAAAGCCCTCGTCAAGAAACAAACAGAAAATAGGCCTTGTTTAAAGTGACGTACAATAAGTATAAAAATTTTTAAAATTCAAATTTCATTTTCCACTTCAAAACGGCTACCATACAAATGGTCCGTATTCAGATGAACAACTTTTTCCCATACCGATTTTTGGGGCGAAGGCTTAGTTAGGCCTCGTAAATTATCAAAACTTGTTCTCCCTGGTTTCAAATTTCAATCACCGCCTTCACTTGTTTCCGGCATTGGCGCAGCAGTCTTTATACGAGGCACGGTGTGCAGGCCTTTGTGCAGATGCCTTGCACAGTGGGCAGGAGTCAAGAAGGGGTCCCTATTCTTCTCATGTTCCTATTTTGCTGCAAATTAATACAATTTTAACAAAGAATTACTTTTAATCAATGGGCATTTTGCTCACAAATTTCCGTTTTTGGCTTCAGCAAACATTTTACAACTCCCCATTCAATAGATGGTTCAAAATTCTTCTCAGGAAACAAGAATAAAGTACGTGTTTTTCGACATTGTTCACTCCGTCAATAGTTGTTTTTCTTTTCTCACTGCGAGCAGTTATGGCCTGTCTCATTAACGTTTATGCTGTGAACAACCTAACTACAATTCATTTTCGCATGCTATTGATGCTAATCAAGTTACATGGCCACACGGTAAAGCCGCTGATATTCAGTTAATTGTTTTTTTTTATCGCAGAAAAGAGAAAGAAATATGCTATAGTTACGTTGGCAGCTTTGTGCACTGCACTCGCAGTACCGGACGAGGACAATCTGCACCATGCAGAGGACAAGCTTTTGATTTAGTTATGGGATAGTTTGCAAAATTTTTGCTTGCACATGCTGTATATCCACAAGCTTTGCAGCAGTAATCCGTTAAACTGATCAGATGCTGCCTGTCTCAAAAAGGTCGACACGTATCGAACAAAGCCATGTGGCAGCTTTATAAGGAAACAAACTGAAAACTGGCAAATATGCTGGCCGCTAAACAGAATTATATATTTTATTAATCGCTGTGCATGTTATGTGCAACTGCATTTCTGTACTTGGGTTGTCAATGTCAGATTTGTACTTTATACGTATTGAATAGTCAACTACATACAATTCATAATGCCGTGGGAAAAAAAATGGTTTTCATGCGCATGCTAGTCAACTTTGTATTGTATTGGTTATGTCAAAAAATTACTGATTTTGATGTTTCACTATACCATTTTAAGTCTTTTCGAGAGCTTTCGAATGAATGCTGTAATTTTAATTTTGCAAAAACCCCAAAATTTGAACAGCTCGTTTGCATTAAAATTTGAACACACTTTGTCCATTGAAAAGATCGACATAGTCACTTTAGGAAGAAGCAAATGCCCAAGAATCAAACTTGTTTTGTTGTGACCTAATCTGTTTTGATTTTCGTCATATTTTCGTCAGCGGTATACAGAAGAGTTTTAAATTCATTTGTTATCTGATGCACTGATAACAACTTGATCAATCTGATTCTTAGAATGCCAGCTTCCGTGGTATCAACTCTAGCAATCTTGATTCTCAATTTTTTTGTGATACAATATAAGGACAAAACATTGGCCATTTTGTGTTGGTCAAATTGGTATGTATAACAAATAAAATCTCAAAAAAGTGTTTACCTGCAGTTAAAAGGTAGCTAGTGAGACATTTTGTGATTTCGCCAGCAAAAAGCTGCAAACTTACCTTCAAGAGATGTTGAATTATTGAAATTTTTGTGGAAAATTGTAAAACCACGCTGTAACCGCAAAGATAAGCGACTAATTGTGCCCAGTATCTGTGTCAGTCCATATTTGTTAACACGACTATAGCAAGGTGGGAATTATTTTGTGGTGAATGATTTAAGAAATTGCCCTGCATACATTTTTTTTAACTATTGTGTTTGGCACTCTTTATTATTCAAAACTCACCATTACAAAAATGTGAATTTGGATTTGAATTCTGATAGTAATATATTTTTGTTTATCTATTATATTGTGTACAAAATATACCATTGAGCTGTAATATCTTACATATCGTTATTTAGTTGCAGTGGAATATTTTAGTAGTATTGTGTAAATAATTTTGAAAGGGACCTTGTCACGTAACTGTACACATGTTTATCGTTAAACATCAAGAGAGGAAGTCTTAGTTAACCTAATTTGTAAGCATTGTTTGGTGGGCTTTTTGATTTCATTATTTGTATCCCACAATCTAATATGTCTTTGCAATACTAGTCTTGTGGAGTAATATTGTTTTTAAGTTATTTATGTTAAACTACATGTAAGGTTGAGGGTGTGTTAAAACACTTGTCAACATGTTTCATTATATTAAAGATTTTAAAGTATTATTATCTAATGTGGTCACTTGTGTAACGATGTTGAAAATATTTAAAGATCATTTCAAGAACATTCAGTAAGAAACAAAAAGTGGAAAACATGATGCTGCTTGTTATAATTCAAAGCAGTTATCAAGCAACGTGAAAAGCGCTTCTTGGTTAAAAGTAAGGCATAGGGTAAAGAAGAGACGGAGAGTCGCAGACAAAACTGGGTTGGACTACATTGTATATGGTTTCGTCAGTTCGTGCTAGCCCAGTTTTGTCTTGGCGACTGTGGCTTCATTGTACGTCTTACTTGCGTGCGAGCCAAAACTTTTTTTTTTTTCATTTTCGTGCTGCATTCTATTTTCCTTATGCAGGTGTGCGCTCCCTGGCTTTAAATCGGGTATAGGCAACCACGGGCCACATGCGGCCCGCCGACCCCCTAAGTCCGGCTCGCCGTGGCCTAAGAAAACTGTTGTGACCGGCCCACATTGTGTCATCCAGACTTAAAATATGTAGCAGGCAGAAACTGAGTCTTAAACAAAACCCCATGTAAAAATAATACTCTTCCATTCACAAACGATCGAATGGATGATTAAAAAAAAATTCACACGCATATTTGGTGTAGTAGGCCTGCAGGGCCTAATGTAGTTTAAAAAAAGTACCATAATACCTACGTTGCAGTCCACCATTTAAGGTCTGGGCAAACATTACTTTCAGCAAGAAGTTTTTAGGTAGGTCTGGCTCGCAGGCTTAAAAGGTTGCCCGCCCCTGCTTTAAATGTTACCATTACTAATTACGTGTATTTTGTGTCCCAAGCAGCTACGATGATGGAAAAAAATTGTTTGGTTTACGGGTGCGTATGGAAATTAAAACAGCTGGCAGTTGGGCACTTAAAAAATTAAGGGGAAGGTGCAGGGTTAAACAAAACAACTGAAGGGGATGCGCTGATTGAGTGAGCGAAGCAAACAAAATCGGCGATTGTTAGCCAGTGTGTGCAAAAATGGGATTGCAGCAACTTAAGCATGTGAAGAATGGTCATACAATAAACTAAGCCGTGTCAATTTGGCTAATCTAACGGTTAATAATTTGCAATGGTAAATTTGAAAATTTTAAATGTGAAAATTTATAGAAATAACATTGCTCGAGGAAATGTACAGATGAAGATAAGACAGTGAATACGACGATGTAACCTTATGTACGTTCACAGTCCTGTGAAAGTTGTGATATCCACCCAAAACCAAAACTGGTAGAAAAACCCGCCAAGGTTTCAAAAACGATCGGCAGTTGGGCGACTTGCACTGCTTTCAAAACACGATCACCGAACCATTCTTTGGTGCGACCATCCCCACCTACGACCTCAGGCAACCCTTTTCACCATCATTGGACCCAACTACACTTATCTTCACGTCACAGTTCCTGCCATGGTTCATAGTTCAAAATTTTCTCTACGAAAAGACTGGGACGCAACTTCGTCCACTCCGAACTCCAGCTACATGCTTCAGCAGTTTGGCACGCTTCAGCAGTTGGCACCATACGCAGAAGATCACCTGCGCTTCTGCTCCTTGACAACTCTATAGTCTCTTCCACATTATGTGTGCAGTAAACTGAGAGTATGACGCCATGTTTCTTTTCATTACAAGTGCAACAATACGTAAATATCCCACTCGTAGACACTAACAGCAACTGTGTAGAGTGTACAAGCGTGATAGCGACATGTTTTTGCACTCATAGTGCAAGGAAACGTGGCGTCATGCAGTGAGTTTCCTGCAAACATAATGTGGAACTGAGTATAGACATGGTCTCCATGACACCATTCAGCGTTCCTACACCATTCATCATTAACGCATGAAAAAAAAAACAGCCTTCTTTTCAAGAACTACATCCCTTTCTTTTGCCTTTGGTCCCATTTTCACCGGTCGCTTTTCCACGTTCGTCCTTGGGCCGTTCAATCACTTCCACATCGACCGACGTTTTCTACCGTTTACAGGACTGCTTCGTCACCTCTCACACCGATTTTCTAGCCCGTCTGTCCGTTTGGACGCCTCTTTGAAGAGTTCTGCTTCGCACCCTCTCTTCTTTGTTTTTAACAAGCACTCCAGTCTATATTGATCTGCCTTGCATTTACCTACGTCAACCCTCTTGGGCATCCCGGCCATCATTCCTCCCGACATATGCCTGGAGGAAGAGAAAAAGGATTGGGGGTTGGGGGGGGGGGGCACAGTCATGGCCTCCATCAGGTCCCTCTCTTTACACAGATACCTGTGACCGCCTTCCGACCCACATCCAAGGAATGAACCCAGCATCAGCTGCGCCATCACCATGGCCTTCATCAACCTTCCTCTCCGGTTGATAGAACTTCGCTGGGAATTCAGCCGTCGCACCCTTCCTCACAGGTAGTTCATTTCTTCCGATCGTTCGCCTCCAAACCACCCATACCAACGGCCATCTATCCTCTGTCCTCTATTCCATTAACATAACTCTAGGTGTGTCTTCTACTCCGGCTTGTTTCTTACCGTTGCGTTTTCACCGCTCTTCTACTTACTGTTTTCAGGACAGAATTTTGGCATCAGTATGAACACTCCTCCGGATCCTCTACCATAACCAGGCCCCGGACGATGCAGATGTCCAGGCTTCGTTTCTGGGCAACCCTACCTCGACCCACACGCCATTTGCACAACTATAACAAACGAACAATGGGCCTTGATAGAAGTCTACCAAAAACGCTCCAGAATCCGTTTGGCTCAGAGGGCTCGCAAGCATGCCAAGGATGCCCTCACTCACACTGCACA
Organism: Lithobius niger; assembly: GCA_023313725.1. Lineage (NCBI taxonomy): Eukaryota > Metazoa > Arthropoda > Chilopoda > Lithobiomorpha > Lithobiidae > Lithobius > Lithobius niger. The sequence goes on along the minus strand of JAHWFP010206449.1, from coordinate 33,385 downwards.
GAAGGTTACTCTGTCAACGGCCTCAAAGACTTTGTCGACTTGACCGTCCCTTTGTAAGAAGGGTGTTCCATCGTCTGCCGGTTCATCGTCCCGACATATGCCATCTCTCAACCCAGCCCCATCGTCGCTCCAGCAGCCCCTTTTCGAAAACAGACTGTTGCTTCTACACCCAAACCTATAAGTGGTTCGTCTCCCTTAGCGAAACTGCCTTTGCCCTCACTCCGTTTGCCAAGTAGCTAAAACCTCAAACACACCATGGAATCTCTACTAAGACTCGTCCCTGGGCGTCGTCCGCTTCGTACTTTATTCTGCTACTTATTTTTAGTGGTACAGATGGATAAATGCAGCGAGGCAAGCTGATCAGTAGATCCAATGTCTGCAAGAAGAATCGCAGCTTCTACTGCCAACAATAATGACCAAAACTCCTCTACCTCCAGAATTCCCTTCTCCGTGTACATGCTGGAAGTGTGCATGGGAAAATGAGTGCTCTTATTGTGTTTTTAACATTAATATTGCGATTTTGCGATGGTTAAGTAATTCCCAAGGGTCAGTAAGCCAATGAATCAATTGCCATCAATTTACATTTAAAATTTGTGCTGTTTGAAATACTTGTAGTTAGGACTTGTTTTTTAAGTTAATTTTAATGGCGTATACTTAAGATTAAAAACTATTGTTAAACAATTTATTTAGCACCTTTTTTTTTTTACTTCGATGTGCAATAAAGCACACGAGTGCACTCCATAATTATTTCAATAGTAAGGTAGAATCACTTCTGTTCTGCAATGGAGACACCTTGAAAATCAATATGGTGGATTACAAACGCTGCTAGCTATCACCACGGCAATACGTATTGTCTGAAATCTCTCCCTGTATGACATTCAGGTTCCTTGAGCAAAAAAACGGTCTTATCAAACAAAAATTTTCAGTTGGTGAGGAAGCAAAGTTATGCCAGTGTTTTTCTATGCTGGTGGCCATTTGGAAACTAAATGTCCGCACAATCAGTTATGTGAAAAGTGAAATTTCAATGCTTAACCTACTACAAACTCGAATCAAAAACTAAATTTAGGGTACATCAAATTACATACACGACCCTAGCTAGTTCCATGACTACAATCACGTTTCACGTAAATATGCAGAAGCTCTACATTGCTAGGGAAAGAATATGCAACAACATCCACCACATTACTCATGAACCCGCTGCCTTTCTATGAGTGGACTGGCCAACCAGGAGATTGAGCAATGTCCAGCAAGTAAGCATTGGTTCTCTCTTGAAGTTTCACCCAACCCAAAACAGGAACTTATTGACACCTTCACTGAAGTACCAGGAGTATTTCCAACTCTACTAGGAAGAGCTAACCTTGTCGTACGTGACATACAGGGCGTCCACAAAATAAGTACCCGATTACAAAATTTTATAATTTCCCAAAAAAATGCCAAAACACATGCAGTTAGCAGTGAAAGGCACAAAAACACTCAAAGTTAATGAGTTGTAGCACTGTTAGCAAAACACGGAGGTAACAGCGCTTTAATGCGACATTAACAAGAATATGGCTTCTCCAATTCACCAATCACAGTACAAAGACGTTAACGAACGAGGTATTGAAAGGAACCTCCATATGTTAAGTGCATAAAGGCGTGGTTAACAAAATTTCTCTTAATATCTGTGTGCGCAGATAGGCACAAGACTACTGGCGACCAAGGTCCACAGTCTACGGTACCACTGTACTTCCTTCGATCCTGGTATTTTAAGTTCATGTTATGCTCGTCTTACCGATTTGGACGTACTATGAGCAAATGATGCACACATTCGTCTGTGACGCCGGGTAGCCAGGGGTAGCCTTTACACACAGGCCCTTTTGCGAGAAATTTTGTTAACCACACCTTTGCGGACTTAACGTTGGGAGGTTCCTTTAATACCTTGTTCAGAAAAGTCTTTGTACTGCGATATGTTAATTGGTCTTGACTAGCCGCACCAAACTTTGGTTTCTCAAAGGAAGATGCTATTTTCTTAATAACGTCGTATTGAAGTGCTGTTACAATTTATAAACTGAGGTTCTATGTGCCATGAAATATACATTACCTGATTTTTAGCATTCTCCTTCTTTTGCTGTGCTATCTACACTCTACAGATTAAAGTTCTTGGATCGTCCAGCATTATTGGACTGTCACAATCTGATCCTCTGGTCGCCTCTTGCCCGAACATCAACACCACTACCACTTCTCCGATTCATTGCGGTCAGTCAACCTTGACCCCGGACCTCCAGTCCCTTCAAGAAGAACTTTTTCGGGCCAAGGAAGTGTTTTCCGGCCTTAAGGTGCAATACGAGACCCACCGTGCCAGACAAAGGCGACCAGCCCATCCGGCCGATGTTCCCATCGACTTATCCTCACGGTCGTCTTCCAGATAGACTACCTTCCATTCAGTACCAGTGGATGTCGGCTACGAACCGCTCTTAAGGGGAAAAGTTCCTGAACTTACGGATTTGGCGCTTCGGTCCTTCAGCCGTAAGCGAACGGTGTCTCTGTTCGCCCTTAGCCCCAAGCTGCTTTACGGACGGTTGGATAGCCTCAACAACTAAGAAGATTCATCTGTCCACAACCGAAGTTGCCGGTCCTTCGCGTCACCGGTCCCTCCTGTCTCCACCTTCCCATTCTCCCATTCCTCGGCCGCATCATCCATTGCTTTCGCCGGTTTCAGACGCTTCTGACTCGGGTCTATGGCAACCGTTTACCGCCGCCTGTCGACCATTCTGATGTTCTTTCAAGACATGCTCACTTCGACCAACCGGTCGACGTAGATCCTTCCGAGATCCCTCTTCCAGATCTCCTACAGGCCATCGAAGACATCATACTGGACTGTTTCCTATACAAGCCGTCACCACAGGCGACCGAGCCTTGCAAGAACCGCGGTCTCTCTATGGGACTCTGATTCCGTCTCTGCGACCAGCTTCCTCATCAAAACCCAGTCCTCGGTCAATCTACTACTGTGCTCGCCACGTTACTCTGCATGGGCGGCCTAATTTTGGGCAATGGCTCACCGTTGGAACTCGACGAAGATCAGCCACCGCCTCATGCCTGATCGCGAATCGATATTTTTTCGCCCCTCTGGTAATAGGATGGCCAATCCCCGTAACTTCGACTCCTATCCCCCAGTTGGAATTCCTCACTGCGGACGTCAAATTGGACTTCGGTACCTCCCTGCACCTTCCCCGTCGAGTCTCAGTCCCCTTTTCTGTTTTACGTGATATTGACGGTCCCCTGTGTCTTGGTCTACGAGCGGCCTCCCAAGTTGACGTTTTGAACATGGCCGCCAATGCTCTGTGCGAAAAACTTTCCATGGATCCATATCCGGAAGAACCAAGGACATAGCATCTCTGTTACTTACAATCATATTGTTATGATTCACGCAAACCAAAATTGCAGCACAAATTCCTAGTCAGAAGTTGACTACAGGCAAATTTTCGGTAATATCACCAGTAAAAGGCACTTGCCAAAGCCGACATTCAATGCTACATGACGAATCCTCCTAACCTGAAAAAGATGCTACAAAAGAAGCTTAAAAGACACTCAACTGAAATCGAGCTTCCAATTTAATCGCCCGAACCCATAGAGACATCTCCAGCACCAGCGGGATCTTCGAACTTGCCTGATAATCCTCCCCTAAAGCACCCCCTCCACTCCCCACACACGCATAAGTACGCCACCAGATCCAAGGTCAAACCTCGACAATCATCTCTTTTGAACTACCCCAACCCCCCTCACCCCCCGCTCCTGACCCCTCTCCATCCCCCAGTGGAGCTGCATCCACCAGCGATCCTTCACACCAAAAATGTTGTTTATACTGTGCCCTGTAAACACTGTGCCAGTGTATACATAGGGGAAACAAAAAGGCGAGTTCGCACACGTCTCAATGAACACTACTCAGCTACAACAACCAATGGCTGTAGAAACAGCATTGCAATGCACGAATTATATACCGAACACCAGACAGATTGGCTAAATAAGAGCATTTTGTTGAAGGCAAATACTAGGAATGAAGCACACCTCCGAGCTGTTGAAACCATCGCAATCCAACATTTTCAAAATGGAGGTGTGCCTCTCATGAATACTCAGGAGCCAGCATATCTTCAAGTGGCTAAACTAGTCACTCCAGATCTGTCGACTCACCTCAATACAAATGGAATAACTGGCTACTAAAGCCAACTAGAATGACGAGTGACGCATCCAGTGACAATTGAGAAGCACGGGATTTTCAAATAGTGCATTATATGACTGTCTGCAAAATGGACGACAAGTGAAAGTTTTTGTAATCTGAAGTAGTAATTTAGTGGCCTGAGGAAGGTGACAGACTCACAAGTAACTTTAGTGGTGATATCACCGAAAATTTACCTGTAGTGCAACTTCTGACTGGGAATTTGTGCTGCAATTTTGATTTGGATAACAATATGATTGTAAGTAATAGTTAAAAAAAAAACCAAAGTAGACTATCACTCAAGATTTTCAAGATAGCATATCTCTGGTCAGCCAAGTGTTTCGCAAAGTCTGCTTTACAACCTTCCACTCCATGAACTGGCTTACACGAGCTGTCTTCAACTCAACACTCTTACTTCTCGACATGGTGCTCAACACGGTCCCCAACCTTCGTGATTTCATTAGACATCTCCTTTGGAATCTACCAATTCACTACACAGACACTCTTTCGGGGGCGCACTCTTAAGATCGCCCCTCACCTGGACATCACACGGAAACCAAAGCCATACAAGGCTAAAGGCCCTCGACGATAGCAACCGGCAAGACCTACGGTCTCCACCGAACTAAAGGACAACTGGGTTGTCCCTTTCCCTGGGTCGTCCCTTTCCGAACAAGGGAAAGGGACGCGGTCGCCCCTACGGCCGTAGCTCGACTCCAGACTACAGCGGTCCAACAGCTTCCCCGGACCACGCCAACAGCCCAGGTCCTCTTTGACAATTACCCCTTGCCGGTACCAGTAGGCGGCCGTGTTCAGTTCTTCCTCCTGGCCTGGCAAGAGATCACAACTGGCTATACGGTCCTCTCCATTATTTCCGAAGGATTTCTCCTTTTCTTCTTTTCTTCTTTTACCGGTCGCCTCCCTTGGCTATGGTCAGGCCAGAGATGGTAAAATTCAAGGAATTATTCACTTTTTCGTAAAGGCATGAAAATCGCCATGATGAATGTGCATGCCTGTAAAGATCATTTTTTGATATGGAGCCACTTCGAAATTTACCCAGGAAACCTTATATCCAAGATGGCGGTTGAAAAAAGTTTTTTTTTTGGGCTATAACTCTTTAACCGTCAACAAATCAAAAGCATTATGTGAAACAAAAACGTTCAGCACACAATTCTGGGCAGGAAATGCGATATACATATTTTACGTAAAAGCAACCATTTAACCTCAAAATCCGATTTCAAATATATCACCCTTATCCTGGGCAGCTGCAACGTGATTGCGGGCTCACTGTCACGTTGGTCCCCTCCAGCGGGCGAATGGGCCCTCAAAACATCCATTTGCACGTATCTCTTCCATCTATGGGGGCGACCCTATGTCGACCTCTACGCCACGAGGCTCAATGCCAGACTTCCCCATTTTGTCAGCCCGGTCCCCGACAACCAGCATGGCAGTGGACGGCCTAATGATGGATTGGAGCCACCTCTTCGGTTACCTGTTTTCTCCATCCAGGCTACTCCCCCTTGTCCTACGCAATGTGGCCTAGTCTCGGGAACGCTTCTTCCTGATCGCTCCCAATTGGCTGTCGGCCGCCTGGTTTCCTCTCCTTCTCAGTCTCCTGATCGACTCTCCTCGGTGCCTGCCGGACATACCGGACCTACTGTCCCAACATCAGGGAACCATGCTCCATCGCAAACCCCGAACGCTCCAACTACACGCGTTGCTGCTATCATCAGATTGCTCGAAGCAACAGGCATTCCTTCGGAACAGGCCTCTCGTACTGCCTCTAAGGCAGTCCAGTCATCCACTAACAAAATCTATGACAGCCATTGGCGACGATAGCTTCGTTGGTGTATGATCAATCCGGTCGCTCTGTCTCTAGCTCAGCTTCTACGCTTCCTGACAGACCTCTTCAATGAAGGTTTGCGAGGTTCTACTATCCTTGTCTACTGGTCGGCCCTAAACACCGTTTTTTTCGAGCAGCTGAATGCTCTGCCCTTTCGGACGACTTGCACATCTCCGCTTTCCTCAAGTCTTTTGAAATCGAGCGACCAGTGGTTCGACGCCTTTTTCCAGATTGGGACTTGTCTATAGTCCTCACATCTCTACTATCGACACCCTACGAACCTCTGTCTTCTTGTCGTCTCAGTCATCTGACCCGAACGACGGTCTTTCTGGTGGCCCTTGCCGCATGCAGCAAGGTACAGGCCCTCTCAGCGACCATTGTCGATTGTTTCTTCCACAACGACTGCTATGCGGTCAACCTGACCCCTCGAGCGTCCTTCCGAGCCAAGACCCAGAAGCCAGGTGACCGAACCAACCCTATCTTCATACCAGCCTTGTCTCCTATCGTTGGTAACGAACCGGAGAAGATTCTCTACCCGGTCCGTGCTCTTCGATATTATTTAAAGCGCTCCAAGCCGCTATGATGCGGTCGCTCTCAACTCTTTCTCTCTTTTGCATCGGCGACCGGAGAAACTTCACCACGCATGGTCGCCACCTAGATAAAAACTCATCTTGGACACCTACAAGGCCCTCGGCATACCAACCAAGGCATTCGAGTTACCGCCCATGAACTTTGGGCTATCTCAACTTCTTGGGCCCATCACAGTAATGTTCCCATTCTTGTCTGCGACTTGGAGACACCCAACTGTGTTCACATCTCACTACCTGTGAGATACGTCGGCCCAAGCGGATGGATTGTATCGTGTCGGTCCTTCGTGACCGCCAAGCGGATACTTAAAAAAAAACCTCAAGCGAAGCGGTCTCCATCCTCCTACAAGTCACTCTGATCGTTCGCAAAGACTTGTCTTTCAGGGGAAACGGCACGCTACCCTAGGGGGCTCTGTCAAGTGGTGCCCGCCGCCTTTGACGAGGTCTGTGTAATGCTAAAAATCAGGTAATGGCTATTTCATGGCACATAGAACGCCCGAAATACCAGGTATAGCTGGTTGATTTTGGTTTCTATTGCTTTTAAGAAAATATACATTACCTTTCTCCGACCTTCCTCTCCTCTGTATCGCGACGGGGCACTTAGCGAGGAATGAAGAAGAAATGACCTTTGTCTTCGTTTCTATAGGAGAGGCTGCACATGCGCAGTGGGTAGCGACGCCGGACGATCGAATAACTTTAATCTCTATATTTCACAGGAAAAGAAGGAGAATGCTAAAAATCAGGTAATGTATATTTCATAAAAACAAAAGAAACCAAAAGTAACCAGCTGTACCTGGTATTTTGGGCCTTTTCTGCCTTTCGCTGCAAACCACATGTGTCTTGGTCTTTTTTTTTTTTTTAGAAATTATTAAATTTTGTAATCGGGTACTTAATTTGGATACTCCTTGAAAAGTAAAAAGGAAAAGTATTTGGTGGGTTGGAAGCCGAGCTGGGGGGGGGGGGGGGGGGCCAGGCAGGCAGGCACTGTTTATTCGTTCACCTACAGGTTTTTATACTTGCTCCTCTTATACGAACAAACACAAGCGTGAAGTATATTTTGTTTCACCACAGCCAGATATAGCTTGGCTATGCTTGTCCAGCAGGAAGGAGCTAATTTGATCCAAGCTCAGTAGGAGGGCGGCAGTGTTGAAGTTAGGTCTTCTATGAAGCTGTAACCTAAAGCAAGGTATGTGGAGTTAGATCGTGGATCTTCTATAATTTTGTAGCAGACTCCAGTTTACAGTTTGGTGGCAGCAATACGAGTAGTTACTACTGCCGCTATGAGTAATAAGGTTGGCCCAGGAGGTCTCACCGGTTGTGCTAGTGAAAGAAATATTCAGTTGGTGTCGAAGTCTAAAGAATTCGAAAAATACGAAACTACAGTAAAGCTCATATCTCCCAACACAGAAATCGGTCAATTTTGCAAATTTTCGACAGTTTATGATGGAGGTCGATGGAAACTTCTCCCAACTGTCTTCATCAGGCGTAGTTTGAAGTGCTACGGTGCTTTTGGATTACGTCCACTTGCTTGCGTCGTCTGATGCGCGGCCCTCGTGGCCTCAGAGTTGGTCAGGTCGTCGTCTGCAATGCTCAGTTTAGGTTGTCTCCACCCTTTAGTAAGGCATGCATGAAGGTCTGCTCGCACTAGGTATTGGATTCTAGGGGTAGAGAGGGCTTGGATATTCGCCAAGAGGGGACTTGGAGACGACGACATGACCAACATCGGCGGCTACCTAAACCGCAGACGACGACCTGACCAACCCGGAGGCCACAAGGGCCGCGCTTGCAGACGACGCAAGCAAGCGGATGTAATCCAAAAAAGCATCGTGCTTCTTCAAACCATGGACTTATATACTACTATGTTGCCAAAACATCTTAACCTGATAATTTAGCATTACATTCCTCGAATGTGATGTTCCCCTGGAGGTTTCTTCCGGTGCGCAGGCGCCTGCTTGCATGTCCCTACTGCGCATGTGCGTGGCAGTCCTCCCTTATAAAAGCGAGAGCGCGGACGCTTTCGGCATTCATTTTTCCTCCAGAGGTGTCTCCACGCCACCTCGCGCCGCAGTTCCCCTGTCTTTCGCACGGAAATTTGGATTCTACCCGACGATGGCCGCCGCTTCCGAAGCTCCCACTTCGCTCGCCGCTCCCTCTCATGCTCTCTCTCGTCCGCAAGCTACTGCTTTCACCCTCGGCGATCGCTGGATCTCCGCTCTCGACCTCACCGCCGTTGGCCCGATCCCTGCTGAAGCACCACTTTCAAGCGTCAATGTGTTCGCGGACTCTCCCTTGCAGCCCGGCCAACGCACCCCGCCAGCCGAGGCGTTGGACCTTACGGCTCTACAAGAGGACTTTCAACGGGCGAAAGTCATCTATCGTGAAGCCGAGAAATCCCTTCGACAAGAAACGGCTGCTTCTGGCTCGTCTGCCCGCAATTCTCCTTTGGATTTATCGTCCAACTCGTCCCGAATAGGTAGAAGTGTCTAGCGAAGTCCAGAACATAATCAAGGAGACGGTCCATGTAATGCAAGACAATCCCATGCCGCCTCCCTCTTGCACGTCCTCCGCCCGACACGCAAGCCTGGATAACTTCTGCCTCCAGCCGCGACTCCCGCAAACGGGACTCGACGTCTCCCGCGGGCACCCTCAAGAAACGTAGGCTGTCTTTTCTCGCCCGCAAGCTTTCCCTGCTGCCATCCCCACGGCTACCGTTGATGCTCTGCAGCCGGCCACTTCCCGGACGACGCCGCTGACGACCTTACTTTCTCCCTGGCTTCACTTTTAAAGACGGTCGAAGAGACCATTCCCGACTTTTTTCTTTTCAAACCGTCGCAGTCAACCGACGCTCCCGTGATTAACCGTGGACTGAAAACTGGCTTCGGCATCGCCCTTAGAGACAAAGACTCAAAACCTCGCAACCTTCTTGGGCAATCCACCACGCTTTTAACATGTCTCCTCCGGAATGAAGGCTCCCTGCTCGGCAAAGGCGACCCTCTCGTCCTTGATAAGGAACCACCACCACCTCGACCAGGCCGTGAAAGTAGGTTCTTTCGCTTGCTAGGCGATGGCGCCACTAACCCGAATAACTTTGCAACCTACCCCGAGTGCGAGTTCTTAGGCAGCGAAGTACAAATGGACTTCGGCACCGCTTTATCGATCCCCAAGAAAGCTGACGTCCCAACTTTCGTCCTGTACGAAAACGACAAGTGCCTACGACTAAGTCTTCGTGCCACGTCGCAAGCCGACGTTCTCAATACGGCGGTGAACGCCTTGTACGAGAAATTATCCCCAGATGCAAGTCCCGAAGAACTACACAATCTTTCATCCCTAATCACGCAGCTCTTCCAGAAGGCAAGCTTCGCCACATATCATCCCATCAATTGGGCCACTAGAGCTCTTTTTAACAACACCTTACTCCTCCGGGACATTGCTCTTTCATCCGCCGCCAATTTAAACGTCTCTATGATGCACCGTCTCCGCAACCAGCCTATCCACGAATCGAACACGCTCTTCCGTGATCTAATCCCAACTCTCGCCCCTCACTTAGATATTTCTAGGAAACCTAAACCACTAAAACAAAACTCTTCTAACTTTCGTCCGGCTCTGAAGAATAAACAGCCCATTTCTCTTCCCCTCAGACAATTGGAACAAGACTACGGCTCCCGCTCCATCCCCCCGCTGTAACGACTTTCGTCCGAGAAACACGCAGCCCTTTCGGGCGGACCAGTCTCGCTCCCGCTCCGGCCAGCACAACCAGAAGCGATTCGCCACTCCAGACCGACGAAGCAGCCTCCCGTCGCCAGGGGGCAGAAGCGGTTTTCGTAAAAACCAACAATGACGCCTCTCACCCATCCGGCCTTCCAGTCGGCGCGAGACTTCGCCATTACCTCCCAGCCTGGCTACAACTTACTTCACACACAGAAGTCCTTTTTATCATCAAACACGGCTTTCGTCCGGAATTTCTTTCAAAACCCCCGCTCCTGCCGACACCGCCATGGGATTTCTCTCCACCAGTAACCCCACTACTTTCATTCGAAATTTCAGAACTCCTTCGGAAAGACGCAATACGGGAATGCCGCAAGCCAGGCATTCGCCCTTAGAGTTTCTACAGTTCCATTTTCATCCGGCCAAAGAAGTCAGGAAGCTCCCGTCTAATCTTCAACATGAAGCCTCTCAACAAATACATCCTCAACACACACTTCAAGATGGAAACTCTCGAATCAATTCGTCTTTCATTCAAACAAAACGACTGGACAGTCTCGATCGACTTGGAAGATGCTTACCTCCATGTCCCACTCCTCCCGGCTATCACGCACCTTTTTCGGTTCATCTACAACCAAAAGGTTTACGAATTTCGCTGTCTTCCCTTCGGCCTGAATGCAGCCTCCAGAATTTTCACAACGGTTCTCAAACCAATCTTAGCAAACTTACACCAAAACGAAATTCAGGCCAACGCCTATCTGGACGACTGGGCCCTCAACAATCGGGATCGTCTCATACTGGAACAAAACAAGTACAAGACCATTACCCTAGTAAACCAACTGGGCTTCGGAATAAACTACCCGAAATCTTGCCTAATTCCAGCACAAGTCTTCACTTTTCTCCGAGCCTCCTTCGACCTCCGCACAGCAAGTATTGCCCCGTCCCCGGAACGGATAGAAGACCTTCTTCTCCACGCCCGTCTCTTTCGATCGAAAACAAGTTTTTTCCCTCGGCAACTAAACTCCTTCATCGGGAAGATGGGCGCAATGGCGAACCTCGTCCCCTACGGCCGATGGATGGTAAGACCGTTTCACCACCACCGCGTAGACAACCCTGCAATCAGTCAGGACTGCCCGGACGAACAAATACCCTTCACTCTCGATTTTACCTCTGGACTCCCTCCTTTGGTGGTCAGACGTGATGAACCTCACGAAGACACAACCTCTCCACGAGCCGCATCGTGATCTGCTCATCTTTACAGACGCCTCGACAACCGGCTGGGGTGCCCATCTTGGCACTCAAGAAGCCTTGGATCTTTGGCCCCGAACCTGCAGGGAACACATCAACTCCCTCGAGCTTCGAGCAATTCTACTTGCCTTGCTCCACTTTCTTCCGAAGATAAAAAACAAAACAATACAAGTCCAGTCCGACAACACAACTGCCCTAGCCTACATAAAGAAGGAAGGAGGTACGAAATCGAGATCTCTTCACAGCCTCGGAGATTTTCAACCTCTACATTCAGCGCAACATCACTCTCCTTCCTCTCCACATCCCAGGCAACAGGAATGTGATTGCCGACTCTCTGTCACGCCAGAAACCACCGACGGGTGAATGGTGCCTCAAGAAATCCATTTGCGAATCTCTCTTCACCATTTGGGGCACTCCAATGATAGACCTGTTTGCCACGAGGCACAATGCCAGACTTCCCCTCTACATAAGCCCAATTCCGGATGAAACCGCAGTAGCAGTGGACATTCTGACTTTTCTATGGCGAAACCTGTTCGCCTACCTCTTCCCCCCCTTCAAGCTACTTCCACAAGTTCTTCTAAAGATTCAAGCCAGCCAGAGCTTGTTTCTACTCATAGCCCCTCTCTGGCCATCAGCAGCATGGTTCCCGCTTCTTCTGGAACTACTAGTCGACACTCCCAGAAGTCTACCTCCTCAACCAGATCTTCTGTCCCAACAGAAAGGAACAAAACTACACCCTAACGTACCAAACCTCAACCTACACGGGTGGCTACTATCATCAAACTCCTCAAAAAGGCTGGAATTCATCGAGAAGAGGCCGAACACATCGCCTCAAAGACAACCAGGGATTCCACCAACCGGATGTACGACAGCAACTGGTCAAAATGGATTCGTTGGTGTATCATAAAACAAGCTAATCCTATCAACCCACCTCTTCCCACCCTTCTAAACTTCTTCAGAGATTGTTCAACATCGACAAACTCAAAGGCTCCACAGTCCTGGTATATCGATCTGCCCTTAACACCGTCTTCAAAGCCACCAATACCACGAATTTACTCGAAGACTACCGAATTTCGGTGCATCTACTTTTCTTACGAAAATGAAAGACCCACCACCAGAAGGTCAATAACAGATTGGGACCTTTCTCTCGTACTCCAGTCCTTAATAAGTGAACCATATGAACCCCTTCAGAACACATCCCTTCACCTCATGACTCGCAAAACGGTCTTCCTCGTCACTCTTGCAGCCAGCCTACGGTGTTCAGAGATTCAAGCCCTTTCAGCAGACCCAGCATACTGCATCTTCGGCCCCAACTTTTTCTCTGTTACTCTCTACCCAAGATCAACATTCAGAACGAAAACACGAAAGCCTTCGGAACCTCCGAAACCAATCACTTTCCCGGCTCTATCCACTCTAGTTGGTAACGAACCTGAACGCCTTATTTGCCCAGTCAGAGCCTTGCGCTTCTACCTAGCCCGGACATGTCACGAAGACATCCGCCGAGGAAGAAACCAACTTTTTCTCCCAATAGATCCACATACAGGTGAAACATCAGCAGCCATGGTATCAAGATGGATTAAGAAAACAATCGAAGCAGCCTACGAAAAAACTCCAAATGACACTGACGGCTCACGAAGTGAGAGCTATCTCCACATCATGGGCCCATCACAACGCCATTCCGATAGAAGAAATCCTAGCAGCAGTGTCTTGGCGCCATCAATCGACCTTCACCTCCCACTACCTCAGGGACATGCCAAGAGAAGAATCAGGTCTGCACCGGCTGGGACCAATCGTCGCAGCCAGAACTGTAGTCAACCCCCCATTAAGCACTCGGAACACAGAAGCAAGCCATCCTTGATAGAAGCAAGCCACCCAGATAGAGGCAAGCCATCCAGAAGGAAGCAAGACCCAAACAACGGCCCTTTTCAGGGCCACCATATCCTACGAAAGAGATCCAAATCCCTGTTTTCACCTGTTCTGAATAAGTGCAAATTTTTCTCTTCCAGACAAAAATTTTTGGGGGGAACGTCTGCTTGCATCCCGGGGCGCTCGTCAAGACGGTGCCCGCCACCAAACTTTGACGAGGTCTACTGATAATGCTAAATTATCAGGTTAAGATGTTTTGGCAGCAAAGAAAAAACATTTGGCCGACCCCCAGCCAGGCCGGCTAAAAATGGTTTCTTTGTGCCTAAAACATACTTAACCTACTCCCGCCCTACCTCCCCTCTCGAGTCACCGCCTGACATATTGAGAGAAAAATGAATCCCGAAAGCGTCCGCGCTCTCGCTTTTATAAGTGAGGACTGCCACGCACATGCACAGTAGGGACATGCAAGCAGGCGCCTGCGCACCGGAAGAAACCTCCAGGGGAACATCACATTTGAGGAATGTAATGCTAAATTATCAGGTTAAGTTTGTTTTAGGCACAAAGAAACCATTTTTAGCCGGCCTGGCTGGGGGCCGGCAAAATGTTCTTTTTCGAATTCTCTGAACTCTCACAGTATCATGCGTTTACGTATTTTTAAAGTCGAAAGTGTCTCGGACGCTAGTTTGAATCTAGGCAACGGTAGACATTTTATTTTCAATATACTGGTTTCGATTTACAAGATCGAGATAATAATGAGACCCATCCATTGCTAGGGTACTCAAGGGTAATATGGATGGGTACCCTTGGGTACATGAATTTAACTATTTTTTTTATACTCTTGGTAAAAACTAACACATGTAGGGGTGGCACGATAATCGATAATATCGTGATAAAAATTTTCATTGATTATTATATCGTGCTTTTTCTGATTTATCGACTTATCGTACAAACTCCTATGCTTAAATTGTCATATCTCGGACCACAATAGCTAGAAACAAGCGGTTTGCAGCGTTGCCACTGTAGCCGATTGGAGAGTTAGTTTAAGACAAATAATATTTAAGCTTTAAATAATAACACAACTGCCTAATTGTTTTTACATGGTGACAAAGCAATAGTCAATGGCAAGCGCCTTTTCGTGTCTACTAGCTAAATGCCGAGTGTCGTACAATTCACATTCGTGAAAGTTGCACTGTAGGCTCCTGCTACGGTTTGTTACCCTCAAAATGCTTTAGCGAGATTATCGATTACCGTGATAATTCAAAAAATTGTATCGGATAAAATATTTTTGTACCGTGCCGTCCCTAAACACGTGGTTACTAAAAGTTCAGGTCTTGGTGCCCGAGAAATTTTTCTTAACACTTCGTGTGTCTAAGACGAGCCCAACTCGTTATAGACAAGACTAAAGTTGAAGTATTAAAATCAGAACCCAAACTATGCACGAGATGGACAACGATGGAGAAACGACAACAATACTAGGTTCCCTTAACAAGCAGACTATCGAGACGGCCGTGGCTCAGTTGGTAGAGGAGTGTGCCTGAAGTTAAACAGCTCCTTTACGTTGCTAGTTCAAGTCCTGCCCAGGTTAGCACTAATTTTGTGGAGATTAGACTGCAGATATAAAATTAATGTGGCGCTTAAAGGGATAACTATGTGGCCATATGTTAAATCATTTAAATAACTACACCGAAATAGCACACTACCAAGTTTTTATTACGGTAAAATGGAATAGTACAAAATTAGCAACTTGCAATTGTGTACCCTGCTTCTTGATCCTTCTTTTTTTTTTTTTTTTTTTACTTACGAACAAATCCACAACACTCCAATTTTCACTTTCTTCCAGTGTTTCTAAGGTGTTTTTTAAGAATGTTTCAGATCTACCTTTCTGACCAACAAACCATTTAAAATGCAATTAATGTGGCTTCACATCATTTTCTTTTAGGTTAAATTGCGTCACAAGCTATTGTTTCTTCTCCACAAAGCCAATCAAGGTTATTAGCCATACACTGGCACCAGTTTTATATTGCTGTTTCATACGAGTGTTATTTAGGGTTACATTATAGGATCAAACGATAAATTTCTTGAAAATTTTGCCCGAAACTGACAGAATTTTAAAAAAACTCTATTAAAATGGTCCAATACTGTATTGTAACCATTGTTTCACCAGTTTAGAATGGAGTTTTAAACTAAAAAAATTAATCTTCAAAAAGACTAGTTAAGACAGCATCATGCATCCTTGCAAAGCCAGAAAATTAAATAATTTCCACAACGTTCATTTAATCTGAACAAAGGTCGAATTAACAAAAAATGTGGGTCTCAAACAGCCTTACCAGTTCACCTTTATAACACTTGGGACAAAGGCACTTCTCAATTCCTGTTTTAATATACTCTACAGTGCCGTTAAGATCTAACATGGCGATGCGGATTGCAGTAGTTTAATGTCACATCCTACAGATATTTAAATTTAAACATTATGTATTTCTTTATATTAACATGAATTCAATTAAGCTGACACTGCTTCAGATACAATTGTTACCTTCAAAATAATATCCACTGGTCAAATGAATATAATTCGACTATGCAACAGCGCAATGACAATAAGTGTTTGTCGACAAAGTTGCCAGCATTATGTTGAATGAAACATTTCAATCTCAATACTGCAAAATAGTAAAATACATTATTTTGGTAATGTATGAAACTACAACTTTATTTCTGTTTACAAAACACACACAAAAAATTAACTTTAGGCCTAACAAAGTTAAAATATCTCGGGCAACACTGCATTACAAAACTGACCATTATAATGTTTTTTTAAGTTTCTGATAAACTTTTCATTTTCTGGCAAATTTTCACTTTCTTAATTTCAAACAGATTTAGACGTTTCAATAAACATTTCTATTGTCTTGACAAGGCCTTTTTCATTGTCCCAACAGCCAACTCGGGAGACAAGATTGCAGTATTGAGAAGTTATTTGTTTAGTGAAAATTTAACCAATCCCTCGTCGACTTTTGAGGTCTCCGAGCCCGAGAACATTTTTCTGACTTTGCAAGGCCTTACTTTTTCTTTTTATTTTGTCAACTGTACACCTAACATTACCACTATTTAATATCTACATGCAATGCAACAAATTCCAAGGTCAGATCAAGAAACACAGTTTCAGAGGTGCCTGCAAAAGTGATTCTAATTACATTTAGGAAACAATCAAGCTAGCCGATTCGCTTGGATCAGTACATGGTTAAATTTCATCAAAAATGAGGAATATTAAGGACTTTCTGTGAACTCAGTTTAATCCTGAACACCATGTACCTGATACCCATTTTAGAAATTTGTTGAAGGTTGAGTTTACCAATGGGAAAACCTGTAGAATCTAACGTGACGCCCCCTCGCGACTGGGATATTATAAAAGCTTGCAACACACGAGGGAATGCACCAAGATATGTTGGTGCGCATTTCTTCCAGTGTGCCTACTTTGCAATGATTTCACACTTTTCAACCTTTAGGGACGGGCATAGGTGCGATTCTAAAGATGGAAATGCCCGAATGAAGCTGCTGTGACATCGTAAATAAACGGCTCTTCGGTTGAGTAGATCGAAAACTTCCTGAACATGAGACATGAAGGCAGTTCATTTGTTAAATCATGATACAGGTTTCGTTCCTTTACTTCAACTGCATGAGACATTGAAAGATTTAAGTGCGGGGCAAAACAAAATGAAGCCAGAACGCTTACGAGTTAAAGAAACAAACAAGAGCAAAGCCAACGTACGTTGTTGTGTGAAACTCTGGTATATCCTCAATTAACTGAGAGCAAGTTGTTAACGATTAACGGACAATATAGGGAGCCACGGTAGACTTACGAATTTTCCACTGGTGATCGCCACCCTTTGAGATCTTGTACTTTAATCAAAATATGGAACACATTGATGTGTGAAATAGTATTTTGTGGATTTGACCGCTTCCTTGTGCTTGATCCATTAGTTATTAGTTTAGCCAAAAATTGAGTGGCAAAGATTACACCGAACCACTTACGTAAAGTGAGTAAAATTTTAAGTAAACTGTTTAAATGGTCCTGAACACCACAATTCCTAACTTCTTTACATGAAAGTCTTCACACATTACATGACTCAAGGAGCATGCAAATTTAAACTTTAAATAAAACAGAATGCTACATGGTAAAATTATTAAGTATGATGACAAATAGAATTCTAAAAAAAGCTTGATTCTATTTCAAGGCAGATGAATAATTAGTCAAAAACATCTGTCACAGTTCACATTTTACTTATCTTGAATGCCCATTATTCTGCTTCACGCACACAATGAGAACGTTTTTGGTGAAGCGAAGAACCATATCATGTAAGGACATTACTGAAATTCATTAACACAATTAGTCATGCTAATATTTCTTACCACTAAAAAAATTCTGTAATAAAGCAGTTTTTTGTGTGAAAGTATGTTTGACCATATACACACAAGAGCATGTCACAAATTCTGGCAAACGCATGATCATATATTGCTTTGAGTGGAACCACTAGGACGAGTCTTGCTGGCCGTACTGCACTGACCCATACATTGCGGTTTCGCTCACTTCATTAACTACAAATTATTGAGGTATAAATTCAACTAAAGGAATACAATTACAACATACACATCTGTACGCTAAGAATGTGTAGACAATATATGCAAAAGAGCACATCCAAATTCAGTCGAATCCAATAGTGTGTATTGCTTCAAGTAGAATGATTAGGATCAAGCTCGCTGGATGCTGGCCAAAACTCTATCTTACATTGCTGCTTCCGTCGCTGCAATGACATATTCATTAACTACAACTAACATATTAGATGCAAGTAAAGAAATCACTTAAACGTATAAATCTGTAAACTACAGAACGTATAGACAAGATAAGAAGAAGGGTATGTCACGAATTCAGGCGAACCCTAGACTGTGATCGAGTGGAAACATTGGAATCGGACCTTTTGATGTTGGTGACGATAACCCTTACATTGCTGTTTCAATCGTTGCACATATGCATTACATGGAACAATAGAACTGTGTAGCAACAAATAATGATATAAATATTTCATCAATATAAATATATAAAACACAACATAAATTTCTTGACAAAGCATACAATACATATGTAAACATATTCAGCAATCCTTGTTTACAAGCTTAGTCCTTTTGCTTCCAAGACATACTCCAGAGTGACTTCTGCTTTTAATAGGTTTTTGGTGCAATGCGATCTCATTCTCGTGCGAGAAGACCATTCCCTAACAACTTGGCTGCAGTTCGTTCGCTTCATTTCGCTGAACTTAGGTATTTTGCCTTTTTCATAGGCGAGGTCGGGGGATGGAAGTGGATTTCGGGAAAACATAAATTTAATTTATCGTATACCACTTAAAGACATCATTTATGGTACGTAATTTACTAGGTAAAGGTTTGACAACTTCTGTATGCCTGCATAACTGTATATGAAAGCTAATATACGCTACAACGAAAAGAACTTTGTTACATACACAATACAACATTTTAAAAACATTACCTAAGCTATCTCGAAATTACACAATTGGAGCTCATGAAAACAATAAGACTCCGTAAAAATTTGTATTAGTAATACAAATTTCAGTTATGTAATTAACGCTGGCTTAAGTTTCTTTCTTAATACTTTAGACGGACAACAGAAAGGACTGAATCTATATTCCCCGGTATCTGTCCACAGTGTATCGTATCACAGATGATACAAATACTTGAGCACTAATAAATACATTAGTATTATTTGTAGAATTAAATACGGTTAAGTTATCTTACACAATAAATAAATAGTAAAATACACATAAAAATGTTACAAGTTTACCAATAACATATTTCATGACATGAAACATAACCATTGAATAACACAGAAGTTAAATACCAAGATAATGAAACAAAACTACAAATGTTCCATAAAATACTCGACGCCTCTTATGGGTAGCAAACTCGCAGAACTTAGGCTATAAACAAACAAACTTGTGAGATTCAATTACAATTACATGTTGAAAAACCGTGAGCTTTCGACAATTCATTTAATTCAAGTGATTTAATTCAGAGGTTGCAAGTAAAGAAACAGTTCATAGTTAATACTTACTAGGCAATTGCTACCAACAATATTTGAGTGGTTTAAAATTACTTTCGGTTTTTCCGAATTTTGGGGAAAAACACAGGAAATATTCGGATTACTGTAACATACTTTTTAACAATGAAGGTTATTTCGGGAGAATTTTGCTACGATATTTATATGCCACAATCTAGTAGAAGCTACTCGAATACAGGAGTGTATTTTTAAGGCCCTTTTCTTCCCTAATGAAAAGGAGTGGAATGATGCTAGGCTTTAGTATGGGAATGTGGCTGATCAAATTTCATATTTATCTGAACGGTGAAACTAATAAGGAATTCGGGAAACAGCGTTTGTAACAAGTCCTCATATAAATTTCCAGGCCATATCAAAGCTTTTCAAGGCTCATAAATTTAAACTTCCAGGCCAATTGCAAACTCAGCGCGCACTGCCGAAAGTTTTCAAAGCAGCACACTTCGCAACAACACACTCTAGTGAAAATTGTCGACTAGTATTCTTTGGCCGGGCCACTACTAATTTTATAAGACGTTACAGATGGAAACTGCTGTTCTTGTTTGCAATTGAGGATTTTCAAAGCAGAGTTATAAATTTTTACTGAAAATCAAGGCTTTCAAAGCTACCATTTTTTTTTTTTACCAAAATTCAAGTCTTTTCAAGGTCTGGAAACAGCACTATTGAATTTCAATGCTTTTCCAAGCTTGTCAAGGCTTGTACGTAAACCAGATTTTTGTGTGCAACATTTTTTTCTCTTACACAAACTGAAAAGCACCATGTCATTTTGAATGGAGCTCAAAACAAGAATGCCATTATGGCTCATCAATGTTGGATAATTAATTTAGCAGTCGTGTGCAGTTTGGAAAAACAGGCAGCCCCCTGCGAACACCAAAAATATAACTAGGTTTCCAGTGTTGCACTAAAACCATGTCATCAGACACGATCAGTATCAGCTAGTTTTTTTTATCCAACAATTTCTTTGAAAATTACTCAACATTGATGTAATAACTTTTTCCAGAGCCTTTTTAAAAGAGATAGTTGTGATTACACGTCCATAGAAGCCCTAGCCTGCTCACCGACTATCTACATACATCAAAGGTTGTGTTACTCATAACCATACAAAGGAGAACCCACATACGTCGGTAAATAATCTGTGACCAATGGATAACCACGACCACAAGTCGACATTTACGTCATTTATAAGTTATTTACCCAAACTAAGACAAGTCCTCTCCCATACCCCCCCCCCCCCCCCCAAAAAAAACACTTCAGGAAGCCAGGCAACTTTTTAACTAACTACGCAACTCTTACACAGAGGTGGTGAGAGCGCTGCCTTGGACTCTTGTACAAAATCAAACATGGTCTCACGTTCACCGATACTAGTCGGTGTTGTCAGACCACAGCTTTTATTTCTATAAAGATAAAACGTTTTCAATGCGATCCGACTACTTATGCGTCACTTCTTTCTGTGACCTACTGGTGGATTGGAACTGCCTTCCTACTTGTGTAGTGGATGCATCTACGTTTGCCGTCATATCAACAAATTGCTGTGCCCTCAGGGAAAACTTGCTTGTACCCATAATACCATAATATAACATAAATTGTTTTTGGTTTTCTTTCGTTTGAGGACAATTCGTTTAATGTATATATACACTGTAATGCTCACTACTGGGCACGGTGTATCATCTTTACTGTGACAATATAGAGCGGTTTAAAACCCCAAAGTTGGCTGTGTAACTTACTTGTTTCTCTTGTACTTCGCTCAAAATTGCAGGCAACGAAAAATAGTATTCAGTTTGTCTTAAACTCGCAATAAAAATCTTTGATAAGCAAGGTTTGGGGTCAGCAGCAAGGGGCCTGAGAAGCAACAATTTTTTCCGTGACCCAAGGCACTACCCTAAGTCATAACTAAAGTTGGTAAACAAAACGTTGCTTCGCTTCCATCTTTACCAAAAAAAAATTATTAAGTTTGGGGACCTATTCCGTTACTCTTCGTAGGTCGCTGGCATTTCCATACTGTTAAGTAGATGTATACTTTTTCTCAATGTGACCATCTCGGATAATTAAGTTAGGATAACATCCTTTTAAGTAAAGTTCGGTTTACAAAATGCCGGGTCAAAAAAGACCACAATCAAAGGTCAATTACAGTCTACCAAAGTTTTACTACAGAATTTACGCCAATCTCCTACCAAACCTACAGACAAATAAAAAAAATTTGGGTACTTGCTAAATGCATGGCACAGAAACAATTTTGAGCAGCATACAAATGGACACGCTACTGAAGAAATATTTCTTTATAAAATACAAAAAATAACAAATAGTGTTAAACTGACAATGTGGATGGAACAAACGTGAAAGAGTTTGTATTGCGCAGAAGTGGACGTGTTAAGTGACGTGATTCCCAAAGCGTCGGTTTATTCTTATACTCTGCTGCTTACCAGTTATCCAGAAAATCAAAGCCAGTCTTGGGAATCTGTAACGAAATCATTAAAAAATAAATACAAATATGTTAAAACAGTCAATAACTTAATGTACAACACTTGAATCACCACCATATTTGGAATAGGAATACGTCCCTAAACACTGTCAGGTAAAAATAAGATAAAAGAAATCAATTTACTTACATTTGCAAAATAACTCATGTAAATGAAGCAAATGAAGCCTAGAGTGGTTGGAATATTGATGTAGAAGACCTTTCGCTACTCAGACTGACGACATCTACACTTCTACAGCATTCCAATACTAACTAGGACTGTGCGAAAATCGAAACTTTCGATTCGATTTCGATTTTACTATGCTGTTGAAATCGAATCGAATCCGTCAGAATCAAAATCAAAATTCGATTAACGAGATTCCAACCGATTAACAAGATTCCCACCGAGTAACCAGATCCCCATCGAGTAACGAGATGAATTATTTTCGATTTTATGAAAATTTTAAAGTAAATATACTGAATAAAGTTTAACAAACAAATTTGAATCAAGTAAAGCATTAACTTTAGTCAAAAATGTATAATGACTTCGTTTTATATGGCAACTGTGCATAGTAACATGTTAATCATTGCTAAAATGGTGTAGTCATTGCCTTACAACATGCCAGTGCAAGTTTAGCAATCAACTGAGGGGCAATAATTTGCCAAACTTGCACAATATATGAAGTTAATTTGACTAAATAAAATCTAAGGATGATGCCACTCAAAAGGAGGAGTGGGGGGGAAGGTGGAAGCTTGCTTTCTAACTTTGTGTTAAAACCAAAATGTAGTTTTGCGCATTAAATGGAGACATAATTCAAAGTTCAATGTATTGGAGTAACATTAGTTTACAGGAATGTAATTACTTAAAATTAATATCTTTTTCAAAGGCTAGCCCTTATTGATAAAAATTGAAAAAAATATTTTAAAATCGAAAAAGAAAAAAATTGAATTTCGAAATCGAATAATAAACGAAATCGAAATCGAGATGTTCTTCCCCAAAATCGATCGAAATCGAGTCAAACCCAAAATATTAAAACCGCACACCCCTAATACTAACGCAACAGAAGCAATGCTCTGTACTACAGCAACTTGAGTCGTCGAAGTACGGATGTGTTATGATTTGTCCCTGCCGTTGCATCTCCATCGCGAGGCTGACGATGCACTCAGTCTGAAGAGCGAATGGCCTTCTATGTCAATAAACCCATTACTCGAGACTTCGAAAGTTTCAAGACACCAATTTACTACAATAATTCTCTCTTACCTCAGAAGGACTGGCTAATTCAGTTGCAACTACAACCTTTTGACCTTGCGTAATAGCTGGTTCAGCTTCCTCACTCTGAGGTCGACTTTGGGGCTCTTTACTGCTTGGGGCTGCCACAGGAATGACTGGGATGGTTGGGACAGCCGGCATCATGACGAGTTCCTTTGGCTTCTTGGGTTTTGTGTCTTTGGTTACTTCGGACGCAACACTCTTCTTTTCAACAGTGTGTGGGACACTTGCAATCTTAGGGGAACTGGCAGAGGTTTGCTGTGCACGTCCCTTCTTGACCGGCAGGGGTGGGGACTTTTTCTTAGGTGTGCTTGCGGACTCAATCACTTGATTAGTTTCATCAGGAAGTCGGAGATCCAGTTGGCTCTGAACAAAAGAATGCACACAAATGTTATCATCCTAGAACCGTGGTTAGCCTAAAGGACAAATTTTTAAAAGAGTAAAAAAAAAAATGGAATGGTCAAAAAAAAACTGGTTGCCAAACTAAAATAAACTGTATAGTCTTAAATAGATACTCACAAATATCTAGTTTAAATCAAAACAAATACAAAAATGAAAAGTATTTTATCCTAAAATAGTTACCGTAGTTATTGGCTATCTTTTGTTAATTACGCTCAATGCCCAAACATTTAATCGAGAAAGGCTTTAATAGCTCACCACTACATCGCTTCCCTTACTTACTTTCCTGTAAGGTTTCTGAGTCAACAGTGTTGCTGCACTGTTTAGTCCACATGAAACTTTACTACTTTTATCTAACCATTATACACGCAAATACAATTAAAGCCAGAGCCCAAATTTCAAAACTTTTCATGCCCTAACAAACATTGTGCTTCATGGCTTCAGCTGAACAAGCGTCAAATTTGCCGCCCAAACAAACGAAGAATAATGTAAGGCAACTCACTCTACTACATTCTTGGCTAACTTTTGTCAGTGGTCTTCAGTCACGTCGTCTACTTTCCGTTCATCACTCTACTGATGCTACTTTAAGATTTGTAAGCGTCCAGGCATGGAATTTCATTATTACTTTCCAAGACATATCCAGGTTTTCAAGGACCCACACGAATCCTGAATTACCTGTACCCTGATTTACCTGCAAAGCTGTGCTAAGCACACTAAGACGATTAGTTTTTAAACATTTTCCAGTCATGTCGTTTAGCCAAATAGAATGCACCAATCCATTTTTTTTTAATGGAAAAACATTTGAATACAACAGTAAAGTTTCACGGACTAAACTTCACACTGCAGTATCTGAAACCTAACAGGAAAGTTTATTTGTGTTACTTTGCAGTTTTGACTTCGGATTAGTTAAACCTCACCTTAAGCATCAAAACGAGTTAGTTTTTTGTTTGCTAAGATTACGTGGTTTGCCGCCATTGTATATTAACATTGTACGCCAAACGGACACATTTGAAACTGCTATATATACGCCAGAGCAATTTGTATTGAAGGGCGGCAGACATAGCTCTCGTTGCAGTAAAGATACTCAGCCAAATAAAAATACTGCTCAGTCTTTTGTGCTTAAAGGGAAAAGCAGATTAAAAACTGAAGGTGCACAAAAAGAGCGCAAAGCAACTAAAAAAGTTAAAAGCTTTGAATGCAACAAAAAGGGACATTTCGCTCCCAATTGCAAGCAACGGAAAAGCAACTGAAGCTCGTCGAGCGATAGTTCATCTTGTAGTGTCAGAAGAAATCGAGAAATTCGAACTTGTGGTTTCGAGTTTCAAAGATTGCCATAATTCCTAGCAAAAAAAAGACACTCAAAAGGGCTGGAATACTGGTTCAGGAGATTCAGTTGTAATGACGAGCAGAAAAGATGATTTCACTTACTACAAGAGATTACACAACAAATGAGCGCTGACTGCAAATGATTCTGAAGTTGCAGTTACAAGTGTCGGTTCCAATGTTTTAGAAGTTGAAGGCAAATAAGAACAAATGTAAGCTCTGAATTGTTTCACCGTGAAGGTGAAGGTTTGATTGATTTGTAAAGTAATACCAAATTTTACAATAGTAAAATTTTCCTTATACTATACCATCACCAATTTGTGTGGGCAAAAATGCTAACGCACAAAAACACCTCAAACCCAGAGGTTGGAGTTTAGGCCATCGTTGAGTCTAGATGCAAATAAATTTTTTGCAGCAGTGGGCATTTCCACGACATTCAACACAACGGTCTGGCTCAAACTCCAACCAAAGCTATCGAAGCTGGTTACTCGTACATCACCTATGAGGAGCTTTACCACACTGGCTACGTTGCAGGCCAACGCAATATTCACTCGAGGACATTTCGTCCTATCTACCAAGCTTATAACATTGCTTAAGTGTAACAGGAGTTCCCCGTAACTCATTCTGTACAAGACAGATTAACTGTATTCCGGGTGCAATCCGCTTTAAGGTCTAATACATAAGAATTGATGATACTCTGCCGGTTTTCTCCTTGGTGATTTGGTACGTTTCTAGGGAACAGGCCCGATGGTTTTGATATAAAAACCACTCATCAGAGCAGTTGGGCGCGGAAGCTTGGAGCTCAAACAGTGGTGAATTACACCAACGGGGTACATCTGCGTGTTGTGATTGGTTGCTACGGCAGCCCGTACCCAAAACACGTCGAGCACCTCGGCCCGAGTAAATAGGCATCAGGGTCAATGTTTTCACAACTATGTAAGGCATAATTCGA
The DNA here is from genome assembly GCA_023313725.1 of Lithobius niger. Classification (NCBI taxonomy): domain Eukaryota; kingdom Metazoa; phylum Arthropoda; class Chilopoda; order Lithobiomorpha; family Lithobiidae; genus Lithobius; species Lithobius niger. The sequence goes on along the minus strand of JAHWFP010206449.1, from coordinate 7,436 downwards.
ACTTTTGAAGTAGGTAAGGTACTGTCATCACCCTCGGCCCCGATTACTGCGAAAATCCCATTCTGTCGCACCACTTTAGGTTGGGAAGCTGGCACACGTGCTTGGTGGTCTGGTTCCCGGTCAAACATTGAAATGCAATATGTGACGGATAGTGTACTGTGAGGGTAACTGTGACACAATTGATGATGCATAATGTTCTAGCGGTGTCGGAAAGTCTTGTGGTAGACAACCGGTGTGCGGGTAGGTCCTGTAAGCATAGCTAGTCATGATTAACCTCGCTCAGCCAGAATAGCATTACGAATGTTGCAGATGCCCCTTCAGAGGGCGATATCTTTCAAACCAGTCGAGTGGGCATGATGAAATTTGATGGAGGCTTGCATCTCGTCCATCCGTGTGCACCCTGGGAGCAGAGCTATTCAAAAATAACCTCGCGACATCCTCCTGCCATCTGAGGTGCATGCTTTACTGCCGTACACTCGACATCCGGTGGAACTTAGGTAATTGCTGGTTGGTGGACAGAAGATGTTGTAGGGGTCAATAGGCTGAGCTTCCATCTGTAAATGTGCCAAACTTTCTAGAAGTTCCATCTGCAATACATCAAAGGTGAGCCCTTTACAGCTGCGTATTAATGACTGTCTGGACATAAGAAGGCCTTGGTGAATTCCTATTCCTTTGGCTACGATTTCATCAGCAAAATACGACCATGACCGATGTAACCGACGAGGTGTTCTGTAGGTCCCATTCCAATGTTTATCAATTGACCTAGCTTGCACTGTTTTCGACGTTGGAGAGATTTGTTTACTCCATCTTGACATGCGGTCACTTCGAAGCGACCGCATGTCAAGATGGAGTAAACAAATCTCTCCAACATCGAAAACAAGATGCCTGAAGAAGACTAACGTGTCAGGGAACCACCACCTAGGGAGAACCCCATTGTTAGTAGAAAATTTGCGCTCGGCAGAGTAGTAACTTTTGGAAAAGCGTAAGCATGTGTACACAAGTTAATCACCTTTAAAGTAAAAACGATCACTCAATATACAATTGTAGATCAAATATACAAGGAATTATAATATATTATGTGACTGTATTGTGGAGATGTTTGAATAATCAGTGTTAACCCCCACATAAAAAAAAAAAACAACATAGACTTCTCTTGATAGAGGGGAGAGATTTGGAATTTAATGTTGCAGCTACGGCCATTCAACAAGAGTAGCCTAACTTACTAGCCAGTGGGAAGTTAAGTTAAAAATTCTGATCGGAACAGTTGTTTCGCAAAAAAAAATCGAATAGGGTTAAGAACTTCAAGCAACAATAATGGAATAAAAGTGACTTCTGTCCACCAGAGAGCAACATAATTTCACATACGTCTCTACATTCCATCCTAAAAGCTCATGCTCATGGTTGTAGCCAGTCCACAGAGGCCACTGTGGGTAAAAAGTTGAAAAGTTCGGTGAGGGGAACTTAGTTGTATTCAGGGTCCGCACAAGATCAGACACAAAAAATGTTACTTAGTCGAGTGCTTCTAAGGACTTTTTACAAAATCAATATAATTTTTCAAGGACTTTACCGAGATTATAACAATTTTTTTCAAGGACCATTATTAATCAACAAACTTGCCAACAACAGATCACTCACACTAAAATACTGTATTCATGTTTTACTAGCGAGGGAATGAAAAAAAAGATGTGGAGAAAAAAGCTGCAGGAAAAAAAAAATTTTTGTCACTGTGTTGGTGTTATATATTAGGTTCTAGGTCCGTTGCATTGGCTCGACTTTCACCAGGCAGGGTAAGGAGTTTAACCAGGTACGTTTTCATCGCCAGCTTTTTTTACTAGATTCATTTTAATAGCCTAGTAAACAACTGATGAAAACGATACCTCTCTAACGTTTTACGACAAACTTGCAAGGTTGTCTTCATCTCGCTAAAAAGCCTGGCATTATTTTAAATTGCAAGTATGTCTTCACCTTGCCAAATGCCGGGCATTATTTTAAAAAGTACCTTCAAGGATGTAGCTAACAATTTCAAGGAATGTATACAGGAATGTTTTTAAAATAATGCCAGGCATTTGGCAAGGTGAAGACATACTTGCAATTTAAAATAATGCCAGGCTTTTTAGCGAGATGAAGACAACCTTGCAAGTTTGTCGTAAAACGTTAGAGATGTAAATGTTGTTCCTTTGCTCGTTTTCATCAGTTGTTTACTAGGCTATTAAAAGGAATCTAGTAAAAAAAGCTGGCGATGAAAACGTACCTGGTTAAACTCCTTATCCTGCCTGGTGAAATTCGAGCCAAGGCAACGGACCTACAACCTAATAAAATTAGGTAATAATATAATATAATGCCTAATAAATAAACCTAATATAATTCAATGCCTAATTCAAGGCACTGAATTTTTTTCTTAACAAATTTCCACACTTTCAAGGATTTCAATCACCTTGTATAAACCCTGTATATTGTTTATTTGTGTGGCTAATTTTGATGTCTTAAACTAGAACACTTGGCAAACTTGGTTTTGGCTGTGTAAAAAAAATAATTCTGGATGCAGCCCAGCCCATGCTGACAAAGTTTATTTCCATGTATGCATACGAAAGACAGTTACCCAACAGTCATTTTGTAATTAACACCACTTAAACCAAACGTGGAGAAATTTAAATGAAATTATTTTTTGTTCGTTAAAGACCTATTCAAAAACTACCAAATTGCCAACCAATATTTGGAAAATTCAAAATTGTACCAATCTCTTAATTGAGGAGTTCCCAGGAAAAAAGGCATAAAGTCACTTGTGCCCTTTTTTCACCTCCTAAAAAATCTGATAGAGCACCTCTCAGTCTATGGAATAAGGGCACAAACGGTAGGAAGTCGACCAACAGAAGCGCTTTACAAGTAATTTTTTTATTTAACGCTGGATGTCGCCGCGACATGGCGCTGCTTTACAACATGGCCGCCGCCAGTGCCACTGACGATTTTTCCGCTAAATTCCGATTTTCCTGAACATATCTGCTACAAAAATATGTTTTAAAAAGGAACACGAATATATATCCCATCAGAAAATGCTAACTTTCAAAGATTAAGCATAAAATACTAGTTCTCAGTTTTTTGCCCTTTACTCAAAACATTTATTTTTCATTAGTGCCCTTTTTCCAGGGAACTCCTCAATTTGATGTGAAAACCACTGCTGGTGACCGAAGGTAGAGAAGACTTATGTAAAAGGACCGTTGTTATCTACAGTAGCTGCCAAGGTTATGAAATGACAGTATAAACACATTTTAACAGGCTTATGACACTAATGACCTAAATGCAGACCACAAAAGGCAGTTACACTTATTGAAGAGGAAAAAAACAAGAGTGGCCGAGAAAGAGTCTTTCAACTGGCAGCTAATAAATGGAGCAATTGTTTGTAGGTATAATTAACCATGCTTGTTTTCACAGATTCACTGAAGCGTAAAAAAGAATAACACACGAGCCAAGCTGAGTACATTTGAAATGCGGTATGTGCGAATAACATCAGCTCTCACCTATCCTACAAATTTGAACAAATAAGTAAGAGTTACGTAAATGATTAGTTTTACAGATAAGTAATACAGTTTTCATTCCATTGAGAGAGGTGCCAATTGACAGTGCCAGGTACACTTATTGACGCATGAAAAACAATATATATATATAAATACACACATATATATATATATATATATATATATATATATATATAATTATATAAAATACCATTTGATTTATTTATTTCCCATAGTCAGCTCCAATTTGATTAATTGAAAATTACGATATGAATAAATCCCACATTTTTCCAGTTCGATATTTTTTTTAAAAAATAGGCTACCAGTCAGAATTTAATACTTTTCAGGGAATGGAAAAAGACCAAACTAAATTGCTGGCTCTTCCAGCTAGCAAGCACACAAATCCTATTTAAGTTATGAAAACTAAGATCTACACTACAGTAGCCTGCACTAAAATTCTAACAGTTTTCCATTATCTTTCGATACAGCCAAACGCTCCAATATCCAATTAAGAGATGTGCATGTTAAAAAAAGATTCCAATTGCAGAATATTGTGTTAATCTTATTAATCCAGTCATCAATTCACATCTTTGTGAGTAAAATTATCCCACTGAATATTAGATGGAAAACTGAAGCCAATACAGATGATTATTAGTCAATTCCATCAGAATGTGCCTACCTGTACAGTACAACCAACCAACCATCTAGGCAAATATTTCTGGTGTCAGTACTACTGAGCACCTCGGTACTACGTGAGACTACCGCACAAAGTCATAAGAGCCTACCTGTGTCTCCCACATGAACGGTCCCGAGTGCTCATCACGCCATGTGTATCCCTGAAACAGACCCAAGCAAAACTATTATCAAGACATCACCATTTCAACCTGCAATTCTGCATCATCTGGTCAGTTATAAATAAATACCCCCATGACTACTAAATATATACGACTTGTACGTATTCGCATCATTTTCATACTGAAACAAACGGCCCTATGTTTTTGCTGGCCCCTTGTCCAACATACAGCAGATCAAAGACTATTAGGGCCAACAAAACTTCAATGCATACGATACGCAATAGATGCTAGTCCATTGGCAAATTCAACAGAAACATCCATGTGCCTCCTGTAAAGTGACATGTTCTGTTTCATGAAGCTTATCATAATCAAGTGTACTGTTGCAGAGCTGTGTTTGGTAGGCTACACTGAAAGTTACTTAAGTTAATTGTCTACATCATCAAAACACTTTTTTTTTTTCATTTTCTGCTTAAATAAATCAAGACTGCCATTGGATCGGTTTAGTAGAGTCTTTTACGTCTCCCAAAAATTCTATACCACAAACTAGACAATTGAATGTCCAACTTGAATTTTCGGTGATAATTTATACGATCACCATCATCAGAAGCACTACAACGACACTAAAACGGTCACATTTCGGCAAACAATCAGTCCAAACGAAGGAAAACGTCACTGCAGTCCACCATTTTGAATCGCGACCACTGATCTCAACGCTAAACATCCAGACCGAGCTCCACTTTCCATTGGTCGCGATTCAAAATGAACAAGAATTTCATGTGGCCAATTTTTGTTAGGCTACTCAATACAAAGTACTTGTTTTACTAGCATTTTATAATTACCTTTATTATTATTGTTTGTAATTTTAAATCTGTGGGTAAAACCATGGTACCCATGGTAAAACTAATATCGAACCAATAAAACTTACGCGAGTTTTCCTGTTACAGACTAAAAAAAAATCTGAAAGTCAGAGACCATTAGGAATATCCCGCCCTTCCCTCCCTGACCTGTCCACCACTGTGAAAACAGGACATCATTCGCTTTGCTCACTCGTTCAATAGGAAACAACACAACAAATAAAATAGCCTACGCGTAATAAAACACTGTAATATACCACACCCGAAAAGCAGCGAGGCTAGCGTAGTAATTAACAGCAAAAGTCGATGTGTGCATCGCATTCATTGTACCGTCCAGATTTCACAAAAAGTCGGTGTACCATCCAGATCACCGTAAAGGTAAGTGAAGACTCACTTTGTATTGTTCTGCGAGATAAGGAGCCACCTCGATATCTACGTATAGTCTCTAACCTACCCCAATGTTAAAGAGCTGACTTGCCGAAATGCGCACTTACACGCATTTGGCAGCGGCAATTTTTCGTTAAGCGCACACCTTTACGCTGACGTAGGGCTGACGTCTTCCACTGATCGTGTACTATCGGACGATGGTTTTTTGTTCAGAGAACTCGTTAGAGGTTAGTACACTAAAAACGTTGTAACTAAATTCTATGGAGCATAATACCTTTTGTCCTTGCGCACTGCAACTCCCCCACCCACATACTTGAATTTCGTCGGATCAGAATTGAACAAATGTGTCTGGTTTTTGAGGAGATGTCGCTGAATGGATTTGCCTTTGAACCCGTTTTTTGGGCACAACTGCATTAATTCGACGTGTCACACACTGAAACATTTCGTCCAAAGCTCAACACAATTGGGGTAACAGTTCATAATCATAATTTAGTTCATTATAAACATGCTAGTCAATTCTTATTTTAAAGGTCAGGACGAACAGAGCGTTAACCACAAGTTCAGGCAAGTTGTTCCATTGTTTAAAGGTACATTCCTCTCCACGTCATTTTTCGCGATCCACCACATCAAGTACGGCCCCAAAGGGTATTTGCTTACCGTTAGTCAATCCCTTGCTGAAAATCCGTTTCAAAACATAGCGTCTAGGAGATATTCTGTTGAATACTGGGAACTATATTTACTGCATCCTGCGATTATAAGATTCTTTGCGCGCTTACTATAACCATGACGTTTCATCTCTTTGTGTTCATATACTAATTTTCAATCATTTGCTAATAATTACCCTGACATCAAAAATCTAAAAGCCTAATGCGATAAAAATTAAAATTATTTATGCATATAGATCGCTGAAGAAAAATTATAAGATACTAGCCTAACAAATTATGAAGTGTGATGTTAAAATATGAAAATCATTTTGGTTTGTGACAACACAATCTTTAACTTGATGCTGTGTCGTGTACTATTCCCAAAGCCAACTGAGATAGTAGAGCGTTCCTCGCTGCGAGGAATGCAGCTACTATCTCAGTTGGCCCTGTATTCCTATGTCTCGTGAAACGGTGCGATAGTAACTTGCGTGTATGGATATCTGCGCCTGGCTGTTACAAGGCAGGCTGGATGTGCTTTAATCCATCCGTGGGAAAAGGAGTTCTGTACGGCAGACGGCAGTACAGTGCGGATTTTCAACCAAGTGAGGAACCTATTGCGTAAACGCCCATTTGAGTACTTCAAAAAAATTGGTTCGGGAAGTTCGGTATAAGACAATCCCACAAGCAGAATTTTCTGCCACTGTCTGCGACACCAACTGTCGGAAAAAAAAATTGACTGCAGCTAATCTGTTTTTATTATGTGGTTAGTAGTTACCAACACGTTGCTTTTTAAAACTAACTTTTCAGTGCTTTACCCCATTGATCCAACTAACTATTCAACCAACGGAAAGGTCTCGTAGAGATGATTAAAATGTGCATTGGAATGTCAAAATCGGTCAACAATTGACAAAAAGGCAGAAATTTGACCAAAATTTGTCCTCGGCGGCCTTCAATTGTCCACGGCGTATCGTCGCGCGTTACACAGATTCTGCTACGGGAAGACAATAAATCACCTTGTACACGAAAATCAGTACCCCTTCTTGCCTTCTCTGTTTTGGGGATGGTAGATTCAGTTTTTGTAGTTCAGCTTAGATGTGACTTTTAGAACTCTTCACAGATGATCCAAAAGGGAATACCAAACTCAGGGATTGGCCTATACAAGTGCTTTATATCAGTGGTTCCCAACCTTTTTCGAACCACGACCCCCTGAACAATTTTTTTTTTCCACGGCCTTCCCCCCCCCCC